>JAFVLL020021503.1:71704-129864 GCA_021397915.2 Tor tambroides
GGCCTTTCAAGCATCTCACATTGGACAGGCAGTGTGCCATTCACAGCGAGAAGCTGCTCAGTGCTCTGAATGGCCTTTGATGCATCAGAGCAAGTCTCACAGATGTAGTACCCTAGTCGCACACTCGGAAGTAAGCTGGAGTTATTGATTGTTTCAATAGCATGCACAACAGCTACAAGCTACAGTCCTTACAAGCGAATTGAGATTTAATCTACAAGGAAATGAGGGAAATATTGATTAAAAATGAGAACAATAGCATATCTAGGAAATAGATTCTTACTATTTTTCTGTATATAAACAACCTATGAGACAGTTGTGTACAGTTTATAACAATCACTCTACATTTGTATGAAAAATTAATAGGGCTTGAAATTGACACTGATTTTCAGATTTGATTTGATTCTAATTCACTAGTTCTCAGTTAAACTGATATAAATTTGCTTATTCTAGCTGTTCTACTAAATTAAAATATTCTAGTTACAATGTTACAGGCTACGATGGACAGCAATAACAATTGTGAACATATATTCAGATTTACATTTATATATTCAGGCTTACAATTATATATTCAGATTTACCTTTATATATTCAAATTTACTTTTATATATTCAGATTTACTTCTATATATTCAGAATTATTACTATATATTCAGATTTACTTTTATATATTCACAATTTACATTTATATTCAGATTTATAACTATATATTCAGATTGACGTCTATATATTCACAATTTACATTTATATATTCAGATTTACTTCTATATATTCAGACTTATAACTATATTCAGACTTGAGTATATATTCAGATTTACATTTATATATTCAGAATTATAACTATATATTCAGATTTAATTCTATATATTCAGACAATATATTCAGACTTATAACTATAGATTCACAATTTACATTTATATATTCAGATTTACATCTGTATATTCAGATATTTATATAATTATTTCCTGTTTGGCACCTCATTTTATATATAACGGCTATTTTAATTGTAATGTTTCACAATATTGCTGTTTTTACTGTGTTTTGATTAAAAAATGCAGCCTTGGTGAGCGTAAGAAACTTTCAAAAACAAAAAAAAGCTGACCATAAACGTTTGACAGTGTGCATGATCTCAATTATTTTGCATCATTGTTTTCCAGTTTTGAGTGCAAAATGCTTTAGATGATCAATGAATGGGCTTCGGGTGGTTTGGTGGCATGCAGCATCAAACCAGTAACAGCCTGAAGCTGCGCACAGTTCACCGCGGTATCCACACAGATGCTAGCAGGAACATCAGGAAGCTCAGAATGGCCTCATCACTCATACAACAGGGATCTGAACGAGTCGACATGGCAAATTTTCCTTGACACAGAGAACCACAGAACTACATCCTGTAAACCTCATCCAGCCTTCATGCCAGCTTCTCTCAAGCTTTGTTCCCTTACCTCCTCTTTTCCATTTGTACAGTTTATTTCCGCTTCTACACACTTTCTGAGATTTTATAAAGTGGGAAGTGACTTGCGTTTTACCATGCCGAGCTAGAAAGTGCTAAAAGTGAGCCATTTGCCTTTCAGCATTTCAGGCGATGGATTTCAAGGGTCTCACTGCTGTAGCCGTTTGGGGTTTTATTTTTTGCTTCAAAGTGAAAGTGGTGGTAGACGCCGAGTAATGTAATGAAAATTGAGGTTTGAATTTAAACGGCAGATATGATTTGCATACGTTTTTGCATGTTTGTGGAATTGCCAATATGCAAACTGTTACCATTTTCATCTAGTTGTGCAACCTAGATGGTGTATATACAGTAGAAATGTTACGGTGGTGGTTCTGATATACTGTTTATTCAAGAGTATCTCTATAACCATATGGCTATTATTGGACATTAGTTCATGGTTAATATATAACCCTTTTTAAATGCATTTTTAGTTTGATTTTGTGGTGTAACTAAAAGCAGTGGCACTACTAACTTGACCTTTTTTTGGTAGTGACAGTAGTTTTTAAAATAGTCTAGCTTTTCCAGTAACAAGCCATTTTTTCCAGCAATTAATGCAACGAAACTCTGCATGTTAAGCATAGCATGGCAAATGTTTGTTTTGGTTCACGTAAATGAATAGGTTTAAAACCGGTTTTAGGTCTATTTTTATTTTGTGGAATACTTTGTCAAATGCTGCTTTCCATCACTGTATTTAATTTAGTTGTATAAACAAGTGTTATATTCAGCATAAATTTATTCAAGGTTGAGGCTGTCAGCAGCCTTATTGTAGTGTTATTTGTGTACTGTTAAAGTATTTTGATTTAGCTTTTATTTTATATTTTATTTTTGCAAATTTGTGCTTTTTTTTTTTTTTTTTTTTTTTTTTTCCTATATAGTTCTATGAAAATTAATCTAAAAAATTATACCAGTTTCAGCAAATACAGTATATATATATATATTTTTTCAGTTAGTTGCTAAGGCAACTTTCCCTTTTTACTTTTTAAGTTATTTTTTTAAATTATAATATTTATATTTTGTTTTATTTTAATTACTGAAATTTTTTAATACTTTAACAACACTGGCTGCCAGCTATTTGAGATTTTTCATTGATTACAAAAAGAAATCCAAGTTTTTGTGCCAGAAAAATAACACTTATGACTTTTAAATCATTGGGTTGTTTTGTATTGATTTTTGTAAGATATTTATAAGATAAATGTTAGAAAACATGTCATAAGATATTGTAGATGTTTTTGTAGCTTACATTTTGGCAAAAAGTTCCAAGTCGCTTTCCCAGAATTAATCATGATGCACACTGTTGTAGGGATCAGTGACTTTTATGTTTTTTATTTATTTATTTAATTTTTTTTTTTTAAGAAATGTGTACTTTTTATTCAGCAAAGATGCATTAAAGGGAGCAAAAGTGACAGTTCAAAAGAACAATTTTTTTCTTTACTATTCATAAAAGAATCCTGAAATAAAAGCTTTTCCATAAATAACATTTGAAAGCATATTCAAATAAAGTTATTTTAAATAGTAATATTTCTCAACATTTAGTTTTCTACTTTTATCTTACAGGCTCTAAATCTTTGAATACTTGTGCTTCTGCCATATAAACTGCATCTGTGATTTATATACAGCAGATGCTGGACATGTGGATGGTCTATAATTGCAAAGCATAAGAAAGAAAAGAGAGGCTGGTTATTGTATTGTGCTGCTATTATAAGATCAGAATGAGGGAACGTAAATGCTACTCCTAATTTGACAGGTCTGTAATTAACACAATGTGACTTATACAGTATAAGTAGGGTTGTAACGGTATACCGGTATGACCATATACCATGATATAAACACGTACGATTATCATACCGTATACATTTGCTTATCTACGGTATTGGGAGAAAAAGACGCAGAGTCTCACCTGCGCCTAGGCAACAACTTTCCACTTAACTGTTCTCTTGCTCCACCCACACGTACAGCGGAACAACATCAGAGACAGAGGCCGTTGTCTCTAATCTCTATCCCACGTCGAAATATAAATTTAAATTGGCAGTATGGGAATACTTTGGGTATAGAAAAGACGAACGCTTATTTGTCCTCGAGGATAGACACAGTTCTCAAACTGTGGTCGCAAAGCGGCTGCAAAAAGAGGAAAAACATCGAACATGTTTACCTGTATTTCAGAACACCATCCCTCCGTGCAGATATAGTTATGTTCCATTTATAACTTAAGGTTAAAGCCTTATGATTTGAATCCCAGACTCCAGTCATGACAATGAATTTACAATGCAGATGTAAAACCTTTGACGATTTGATGGATTGATGAATAAATCGAAAGCTGAGCTGTCAAATCACGCCATGGTCTAGTGTCACCAACAATTAAAGCGCAAAAACACTGCTATATAAAAATATAATCTGTTTTGCGTGTCCCTCTGTGAATGATCGAACTGCGTTGTGTCGTGTACTACATACTCAAGTATGCACGCCGGCGCCGCACATAGTGCTCATACTATCTGAGGACGTAGATACAAACACTGAGAAAACCACTGTCACTCAAAGCTCTTCACTACAACCCGTCAAAATAAAAGTCCTCTTTAACTCGAAGACAGAAATTATGATTGTATTATGATGTAGCCTACTTCTAAAATAATAATAATAATTTATAAAAATTTAAGGCATATTATTTTCCCCTCATTTTTATTTAGTAAATATCTGTTGTGCAGCCCTTTGCAAAAACATAAAAGGATAAAAGTTATTTTCATTTGATTACATTTTAAAACATTAAATAAATTGTTAAATTGTTAAAGCTTTATGCATTAATTTCATTACCACCATTTTTGATAATATATTTGTATTATATCAAAAGTACAAAATCCAGAAAAATTAAGTCAAACCAGAATTTATGAATAGTTAAGAACTATTAAATGACAAATGTTGTTAAACTAATATATAATCGATGAAATTTACTTGATTGTTTTTGATTAATGAAATTTGAATAAACACATGCTTTCAAACATTTGTTCAACCAAAAAAAAAAAACCCTGTTATGATCGTGAATACCGTGAAACCGTGATATTTTGTGAGACGATTATCATACCGTGAAAATCTCATACCGTTACAACCCTAAGTATAAGCGCACAAATGCACTCGCACACAGGCTTTATTTCAGTCTCGCTGCCAGGGACAGAAACTTTCATCCACTTTGTCAAATAAAAGCTCCCCCTAAGTCCTCTCAAACCCGAGAATTGCAGGATGTCTGTGCTGACAGATGGTGTGTTTTGCTTGGACAAGTTTTTGTGAACTTCTATATGTGTAATTGCTCTTAAAAGCCGTCCCTGTAACCGGTCACGAAAACCTTTGATCGGCGGCGTGAAACTGCAGTTGCTCTCGTACTGTTACATTACGCAGCTTGAAACATGTCAGATTACACAGATTATCTTCAAGTATTCCTGGTAAAATTGAAGTAGTTCTTCTGAAACCCCCTGTCGTGATAGTTGACACCCTTGACTGTTTCTGTGAACGTGCATCGCTTTTCCCAGAAGGGTGAGGCCTGCGTTACCTCTGAATCTCATTCCCTTCATCTCGGCTGTAACCTCCGCGTCTGGCTGCCGAGATAAAGCCGGTGAGAAACAGCTCACCTGTGCAGCGGAGGAGACCTATCTTTATTCCACGCTCACTTATATCAGTCATGATATTCCCTCATCACGACCCGCAAACCCTTTTGCTTCAGCTTTCTACAAGTTTGTAATAATGTCTTTTCTGTCACTCTTATTCCCCTGCTGCGGTTTTCACATGCAGCTTCATTTTTTTGTCGTCGAAACGTTTAAAATGTGACTCACTCAAGTGCTCTTTTAGAAGAGTTATCAAAATCATCATAGCAAGTGGTTGGTGCACAGACAAGAGTCGTTGTTGCATGTCATGAGACATTTCTCGGTGGCTTCCTGCTTTTAATATTAAACGTTTTGGCAGAGACTGTATTAGGAGACAAACCACTTGTAGACAAATCAGTGAGAGAAACTGTAATGCTCTGCTGTTGTAAAGTCTCTCATTTCAGTTATCGGTAAAACCAATACCATTTGAAAATTTGGGGTCAGTACAATTTTTAAAATGTTTTTGAAATGTCTCTGCTGCTCACCAAGGCTGCATAATATTCTGAAATATTATTGCAATTTAAAATAACTGTTTTCTGTTTGAATACATTTTAAAATATGCACTGTTAGACATTTCAAAGGGTTTTACAGTAATTTGGTGTTGCCAGTAAGTTACTGTGATTAAGATTTACAGTAGCAAACTGTATTTGATTTGCAGTTGCAACTGTAATTTTACAGTAAATTACTGTAAAAAATCCAATTCATCAGTATACTACTGTAATTCATTCATTTTAATATAGATTTCATTAAATTTTATAATTTTTATGTAAAATTAATTTTATTTTTACTCTATAATAGGTACTACTGGCATTCAATTAAAACACAATTACAAAATATCAAATTCTTTATTTGAAAGATTGCATGTAGCCTGTAACACTTAAAAATACAGTCTTCCAATGCTGGAACAGTGCATCTTCACCATTTCTCCTGTCTTAGGATGTTTTGCAGTGCATTATGTTGTATCCTCTGGATTTATCCTCACAAAGAATCTTTAGACAACAGAAACATAATGGGGGAAAAAGACAAGCAGCCAAAGAATACATAGCCATCTGCAAAACCCAGATGCTGCCCCAAAACGTGGCCACCATCTTTGCTCACCATCCACTTTGTTAGTGACAGAAATGTCTTCTCTGAAAAACAAGTAGAAAAGGCACACTTTTAAAAGGCAACCCCCATACAGAATACACAAACCTCTCAAAACCATAGTTTTCTCTTACCATGAATTATCAGTCTCAGGTTGGCTGGCATCCTCATGTCTGTCTTAAAGCTTCATTGCGGTTGCCTTTAAAACACAAATTCAAAAACTAGAACGGCAGTTTAACCTAGCTAACATACGATTTTATTTTCTCAATAGGCTACTGGCCAACATTAACTACTAACACCTGAACAAAATTTCACATTAGTTAACCTAATTTTAATATAAGATGAGCATTGCTAGTTTAAAATAATTTTAATTTGGTAACTTAATTCAATAATCAGACAAAAGTCATTTGAAACGACAGCGCAGTTTACCATAGTAAAGTTTGTTACCGCCATGTTGACGGATAAATGTTACTAGGTTAAACTGGTGTGCAAAAATCTGACACAAACACACAGACAAACGTACATATTTTACTTTGCTTGCTGGTCTTATTCTCTCAAGTTGCATCGACACACAGCGCAGATGTTCTCCGGAGCTCTTCCACTCTCGCGGGTTCATCCCCGGGCAAAACCCGCGGCTCTGCCGTGCTGCTTCCGTGTCGTCTTCGGACGCGCACGACTCGACAAAAGACAATATAGAACCCATTATCTACAGTGGATGCGGACAGTTAAATAATGTATATTTCTGACGTACAGTAGTACTCCAAGTGCTCGCGCCGTTTCTGACATGAAGGACAAACGTATTTTCCAATCATTACATGCGACGTAACGCATCCGGTGTAGTCAGTCCCAAGCTGTTGCGGCGTTGTAGACACGGTGTAAGGCAAATCGTGTCAATCCAAATGTAAGAAATTAGGAAAATTTAAACAACCTCAATAGAATGGCACCAAAAAGGCTGTTACAGCAAATACAGTAGTATACAGCAATTTATAAACAGTAAGTCTCTGTATGTGGGGTTTGACGTCACAGAAAATTCCCATGATGCAAAGGGTAATGCAGTTATTTACTGTAAAGGGAATATGCAGTATTATACTGGGTGATATACAGTAAATAACTGTAGAAATTACATAAATGTCTAACAGTGACTTATTGATGTGATCAAAGTTGAATTTTCAACATCATTACTCCAGTCTTCAGTGTCACATGATCCTTCAGATATCATTCTAATATGCTGATTTAAACAGATATTTGTTTAATGTCTTTATCTTTGGCTGATTTAATGCAACCTAAAATTATTAATTATTTTATAAGATGAAATCTCACTGACCCAAAGCACAGTGACCTCAAAGAAATTCTCAAATTAATTTTTGGACTGTACAAGTGTATCTGAGTTTAAATGGCCACATATAGTACATGCACAATTAGGTAAAACGAGCATAAACTGAATTTGCAATCAGTGAGACTGAGTGCTTGTTGGTCGTCTGGATTTCTCGGCGTGCATCTCATAACACATCAGAGTGGGCGTCCATGTCTCATCATGAGTTGTAATTGTGAGCTCTTTCTGACAAGATGTCACCATCAGCTGGTGCTTACATTTAAATAGATTAAAACTGGAGCATTTCAAGTGCGTGCTGCTTTCTCTGCATTTCAAAGCAGTTGCTATTTTAGGGCCTTATGATTTCCATGATGTGGAAAACGTGGACCGTATCATCGAAATAGTCATAATTTAATTTACAGTATAACACGGAATGTCGTGGAACTTAGTAAATTTTGTTTTTAAATCAAGTTTAATTTTAACTTTGAACATCTGTTGTTCAGCAATTTGCTAAAAAAAGGAATAAAGGAATTGTTCAATTGATTTACTTTTTAAAAGCTTAATTAAATTTGTATTTTTATGCCTTTGATCACCAGTGTTTTTGATGATAAATTAGTGTTAAATCGTAAATCCAGAAAAATTAGACAACAGTTTCATTAGACCATATTATTGTAAATTGACATGTTTTCAGATTATTAATCTTTAACTAAACTATTAAAGCAGAATCCAGAAGCATTAAAACAGATGATAAATTATTCATGAAAAATAAGTCTAAGAAATAAAACTGATTTAATAGGGTCCTAAACGTGTTTTTGCTGTTTTTTTTAATACATTAATTTTAGATTGTGTACAATTCATTGTCAATGAATTACAGAATTTTTTTTAGATTATTAATTTAATTTAACCATTAAAACTGAATCCAGAAAGGTGGAAATGGAATCCAGAAAAATTTAAATACATTTTGGAAAAAATAAGACACAAAAATAATACGAAGTCCCTACTATTTTTTGCTAATATTTTCTGCCTGTTATTTTCTTTCAGCTAAAACAATTTAAGTGCATGCCAAGTGAGCTTACTTGCCTTAAATGGGCTTTGGTTTCACTTTTTTGTCATTAGTTTTAGTCTTAGAATGCTACCTTTCGGCTGCGATCAGATTTCGCCCTTAAGAGGCATCACAAAAGGTTTATGGGAAACACCTCGAAGGAGCTCACATGACTGCTCATTTGGACGTTGACCCGATACTCCTGGGTTTAACTGTCAAGTCCTCTTTGAGATGCTGACGGAGGTCACAGGTTTTCAGTCCCTGTATTTAAACTGTACTTTCTTGATCTGCACTTGAAGAGGAAAGGAACAGGAGGAGGTCAAAATAATACTAAAATATCCAAGTCGTTCTTTACAAGGCGTTGAAGTCAAGCCTCGGTTAAGTTGGGTCTGAATCGGAAAGCAGAATGCGGATTTCTGGATTAAACGCGATTAGACGCCAGCGACCGGTCTGGGACGTCTCTTAATCGCTGATCCCGTTTTATCCGACCTCATATTTAAATCTAATTAAATTGCGACAAGATCAAATTGCAAGATTAAGGGCTATAATGGGAAGATTACAGCCGTGGCTCTCCGACAGAATGCTGTCGAGGCTTAAGAAATGCGTCGGCAGAACGAGACTGACGGAAACCTCCTCCGTCTCGTTTCGCTCACTCTCTCTGCTCCAGGCCGGGTGAAATTAGTGATGGTCAGGGGCGCATTTCATTGTGATAAAAGTGATTCTCTCTCGGAGGCAGATGTTCTTTTTCTCGCTCTCTTTTGGGTGATGAATGAGAGTCACGGAGGCCTGATTCTCTGCTGCTCCGTCAGCTCTGTCAGTGTTTCATAATGAGAGGCTACAGTCGTGAGAGATTGAACCGTCTCTGTGTTCTAATAGCTCGCCAGCCGGCCCCGTCAAAGACCCGTAATGAACATGAAGCCAGCTGACGGGAGGTGTTAATGAGCTAGCTGTCTTGACGCCGGCTTGCAATTTGTCAAAAGCATTATGGTTTAACACGTCGTTTGTTCCCCTTAATAAAATGTGAAATCTTGGAGTGGGCGGATTCAAAATTAGGATTTTTTTTTTTTTTTTTTTTTTGGTTTGAGCAAAATGAGGAGTAGACTTATGAGGATTGAAGTGGTGGGATTAGGACTGATGAAGCTTCAAGTAAATAGTTTTTACATTACACCCAGTCAGATGAAGTTTGGGATAGTGCTGTGGTCAAATTCTGAGGCTTGAAATTTGGCACCGTAACCTTTACTCACCCTCATGTGAAGTAAAGCCTGTTTTTTTTTCTTTTCTTCCATAGAGCACAAAAGGAAACTGCAAGCCCCCAAAAAACAATAAAACTTCATAAAATCACCTTAAAAGTAGTCATTTGCTTCTAAAGTCATATGGTGTGTTTTTTTTTTTTGTTTGTTTTGTTTGTTGTTGTTTTTTGTGAGTGTTAGATGAATATTTATATTATTCACTAAAAATGTACTATAACACTAAGGTCTGTTCATCACGCAAAGCTATTGTATTGCTTCGTTAAACTTGAATCTTGAAACATGAATCTTAAAACTTATGGTGCTTGTTTTTTTTTTCCTGTCTTTTTTGAGCTTGACGTGGTCACTATGAACCATTACTAATCAAAAATATGTTTAATAAGGGAATAGGGAAGAATATAATTGCAATTTTTCTGATTTTCCTCATCTGCTATTTTAAAAAGTAATTAAAGTTCTGTGTTTGCTGTGCTTGTTTGTAGAGCTCAACAACTTTGGCCAAAATGACTTGCAATACTAATATAAACCACAATACTACTACTACTACTACTACTACTACTACTATTATGAATAATTATCATTATTACTACTAAATAAAAACATTCGAATAAATTATTGTAATTTCGCTGTAAAAAAATGAGTATTTAAGAAAAATATTATACTAAAATAAGTTTTACACTACAACTGTAAAATACTGTGTGTGTGTGTATGTATGTATATGTGACCCTGGACCATAAAACCAGTCTTAAGTCGCTGGAGTATATTTGGAGCAATAGCCAAAAATACATTGTATGGGTCAAAATTATCCATTTTTCTTGTATGCCAAAAATCGTTTGGATATTAAATAAAGATTATGTTCCATGAAGATATTTTATAAATTTCCTACCATAAATATATTAACTTAATTTTTGATTAGTAATATGCATTGCTAAGAGCTTCATTTGGACAACTTTTAAAGGCAATTTTCTCAGTATTTTGATTTGATTTTTTTTTTTTGTTTTTTTTTTTTTTGTTTTTTTTGCACCCTCAGATTCCAGATTTTCAAATAGTTGTATCTCAGCCAAATATTGTCCTAACAAACCATTCATCAATGGAAAGCTTATTTATTCAGCTTTCAGATGATGTATAAATCTCAATTTCAAAAAATTGACACTTATGACTGGTTTTGTGCTCCAGGGTCACATATGTGTGTAATATATATATATATATATATATATATATATGTATATGTATATGTGTGTATATGTATGTGGCTGTCCTAACTTTCTGCATGTAAAAGAACACAGTGCTGCGCTTCACTCTGAAACATGCACTGCATATATCTTTTGTGATTTGATAACCAAATCAAACTGTATTATTTCGATTGTATTTTGATTAATCATGCAGTTCCTCTATGAACTCATAGCTGCATGGACATTTTTCAAAATTCTTCTTTTGTGTTCCACACAAGGACACAAACACTGTGTTTGAAGCACCTCGAGGGTGAGTAAATAATCACAAACTTTTCGTGTTTGGATGAACTATACTTTTTAAAGGAATAGTGCTTTTGGGAGTTAAAAAGAGGATGGTGTTTCATAATTAATTTGGACACATCTGTTATTTGATTGTTATCAGAGTGCAGTACAGATGTTCCTCAACCGTCTTGGAGAGAAACAGCTGTTTTTCTCCCCCACAACCCCCTATGTCAACCCAACTAGTGATGAGAGATGTGTAGCAGACGCCGCTCTGTCATGTACCTGGCTGAAGGTGCGTTCACACTGATCGCGAAGATCTCTATTGCTAGTCTGCATTTGTTACTCAACTGTACGAGCCGACAAGCTACTGTCTGCACTAGTTGTCGCATTGCATCATCGTTGATTACTCAACTTTCACCACCAGTCCCTGGCACTCACGCTCGGTGGAAATCGCTTACTCTTGTTGAAAACGATCGACCTGGGGTCGCTTCAAAACGCTGTCAGTGTGAACGCCTCCTTCAAACAAACATAACACCCTAAATAATCCTCAGATTACAAGACTGGAAGCAAATCTGGTGGTGTGAGTATTGGAAACCACCACTGCCAAGTCCAGGATTTCTCTTCCAGTTACTGATTCCAGATCCAGTGGACTTGAGGGACGCAGGATGGAGTGTGTGTGTGTGTGAGATTTGGTGGGTGTTCGCAAAGCCTGTTGTGAATGGACAGTCAGGCTGAATGAAAGTTTAATGACTCGCCTGTCTCTGTAGATTTGCCGGCTGCAGTGTGGCATGGTTTGAATATTAAAATGCGGCGAGGGTTGACTCCTACAGTCAAGGTCTCTTAGAGACTGACGAGGGGTAAAGAGGAACAGAGAGACGGAGTCTCGTCTCATATCGGCACTTGCAATATTGTTTCCCTTCCCTGCTCCATGGGTCATGTTGGCTTAGCTTTCTTCAAATGAACTCTTGGACTTCAATGAAACATGGGCGTCATTTTAACCAGCCGCAGTATCTATACACCAACCGGACTAACTGTGCTTTCTCATCTTCTCTCTGACATCAAGCGCTGGGCTATTATATACTTCACATTTGTGACGATGCAAGCAATCAAGCTGTTGAGAGATGCTATATAGGATATATCTGCCTTTGTGAGTGTACTGTTTGTATGCAGATAAAGCTGGACATACTTATATCCAGTTTTCTATAAAAGTCTCTTGTCACAGACACTTAAAAGTCTCCTTGCAATTTTCTGCCAAAATAAAGGCTTGATGGTTTAACTATTGCCATTTAACTAATGTAAATTAAAATATACTTCATGAAATTTAATTTATTTTATAGTGCAGCTGTATTACAGTAGTCATGTATTTATTATACTATTATCATCATCATCATTAACTTTATTTGTATAGGGCTTTTTATTATTGCGATTGAGGAATCTTAGGGTATGTTTACATTACATTATACTAAAAAAAAAAAAAAAAATTTTTTTGAAAGTTTCACATACAGATGTCAGTTTTTTCACAAAATTGCATTTTTGTAGGTTACATGGAGATCATAACATATTTTCAAAAACATGCACTTTGAAACACAAATTCAACCGTTTTTCAGGCCCCCTAAATGCTGTTGTTGTGCAAATGAATGGTAAAAACACACAAGATTTAGTTTTTTAGTTGAAAATGTTGTCATGTAAACGACAGAATTTTCAGTTGTTCCCCCCCGGCTCAGTTTCAGTTGATATAATAGTTTGACTATGGCCAAAAGTAAATTAACTTATATACTGTGAATTTTATTCCTTAAATGTGTGGCATTTTTTCCTCATAGTATCGATGGTACTGAACATTGAAATGAAGCATTTCATCAAAGTCAGATGTTCCAGCATCATAACAACACTACCAGTCAGTGTGAAGTCTTTCTTGGAAATGTCAGGTGCAAATCCAGGAACAGATGGAAAGTCCAAAACTAGGCAAGAGTGAATCATTCAGGTTGAGGAAGAAAAGAAAAATACATTTGGATTAAGTGTGCTGAGGTGGTACAGTTTTTAATAAGAAAAAGATGAGTCAGGTAAAGGTGAAGTCAGGCAGTGCCGCAAATCAATTCTGCTCCCTTACAGACTCCACAGAAACAGAATGCAGTTTTGTGGATTTTAGTCGATGTTTGTTAGCATTGTGGATGTCTATGTGCTAGCATAACAGATATGCCATTTTAAAATTGACAGTTTTTCTCTTCACAGACTGAAAATATTGATGACGACTCTTGTTCACAGTGGTGTTTTCACATTTTTGTTCAATAAAATGTTCTAATGAATGAATGTTCCACCTGCCTCTGACAAGCAATAGCAAGCAGCAAATCATAGCTCACAGCAGTGATATAACTGAAGGTTATTGGCATAAAAAAGCTAAAATCCCATCCAAACTTTGTTTCAGTTGGAAATACCAAGTTAGTGTGGTCACATTAACCCCAGTTTTGCCAGTATTACGCCATTTGGGGATTAAAAAAAAATATATACGCATGCTTAGAATGTCTATGAATAAATATGGCAGATTTCAAATGGTTCACTGCATTTAATAAAGAATATGAATGCTAGCAAATGGATTTTGCCAGATACAATGCTGTGATTTTTCTGTATTTTTGCAGATTAACACTGAATGTAATCAGATCTTAAAGGGATGAAAATTGTCATTTACTCACCTTCAAGATGTTCCAAACCCCTGAGTTTCTTCTGTTGAACACTTAAGATATTTTGATGTATGTTGATAACCAAACAGTTGGCAGTCAATGGCTACCGTCAACTGTTTGGTGAAAGAATTTTCATTTTTGGCTGAAATATCTCTTTAAACCAAAACCTGTGAATGCATAGAAGTGACCTTTTAAATGGAAAAACAAAAGTCACACGTTTCATGCATTTTATTATTAGAAAATTATAAAACATCAAGTGTCCTGTATGGAAAAGTCACTGTGCTGTGTTATAGACCTTCTAGTCATGTTATCCCTATACTTTGCGATCAAATCTCATGAAATATACTATTCGCTCATAAGTTTCAGAACTTTCTTTTAGAATTGACCCTTCGCTGACAGACAAGACAGAGCAGGTTACTTCTGGTATGAAACATGGTCTCAGCTTTCAAATTTTCCTTTTTTTTTTTTTTTTTTTAGAAATTCAAACAATAAGTACCGTTTTGTGGCTCTTTAATGTGACGTTATGATTGATCAGATCACCTGTCAATCAAGCTCTTTGCGAACGGTCAATTAAAGAGGGAAAGCCTGGCTAAAGACTGAAAAACAGTCTTTTTAATAAGAGTTCTGCATCAATTTAACAGCATTTCCCTGTGTGTTGCCTGATAAAAATACAGTATTTACACTTTGTCAGTCATCCATCGGAATGTGTTGGGTTGAAATTCATGCTGCATGTTTATTTGGTGGGTGTTTGGATAACTGCATCATTCTTCATAGGCGGTGTAATTATTCCATCAGCTCATGTCACGCATTAATCTCCTCACTTACTCAAATTTGATTGCCTGTGCACCAATGAGGAAAATAAGCAACAATTAGGCATGTTGAGCGACAAATTAATTAGCATGCCTGTTTGACTCTCCTCTGGACTGTCCTGTGAGGATCTCGCGCGAGTTAGCAGACCTGCACTAGCCGGGGTGGAGCTGGTGTAGTGATTAATCTATGAAATTGTGTTTACTGCAATTATATGACTGTTGACAACACAGTACAGTGTAAACAGTTTTGAGATGTATGGAGTGTTAACACATTAACACATGGATAGTCTTGCCAGACAGATGACGTTTTATTAGTCATTTTATTAGTTTTTTTTTAAGCAATGTTTGCATGGATAACAAATGCCATGTAGCCATTTCAGTTCATTTATTTCAAATTATTCACACTACCATTTGGAAATTTTGGGGTCAGTAGTGTTTTTTGAAAGAAGACTCTTACATTCACCATTTATTTAATCAAACAATACAGTGAAAACAGAAATATTGTGAAATATTATTACAGTTTAAATTAAAATCAATTCTGTGATGCAAAGCTGAATTTTCAGCATCATTACTCCAGTCTTCAGTGTCACATGATCCTTCAGAAATCATTCTAATATGCTGATTTGGTGATCAAAAAACATCTACTATCGTCAGTATTGAAAACAGTTGTTGCATAATTTTTTTTGGAAAACCTCCCCAACCATTAAGTGTGTGTGTGTGTGTGTTGTGTGTTTGTGTTTTTTTTTTTTTTTTTTTTTTTTTGTTTTTTTTTTTTTTTTTTCCTTCCCCATTTTATTTATATTGAATCATTAACTTTCACTAATATTAGTACCACTACCAACAACTGAGAAAACTTAATTCTTTTGGATGCACAGCATTGTATTTCCATGCTGGTTTATTATTGTTGTGCTATTTATTTCAAATTTCCCCTTAAATGGCATTTAAAAAAAAAAAAAAAAAAAAAATTAATAAATTCACAGCTTGCAAGATACTTGACAGTCAGCTTCATTGATTTGCTTATTATTTGTCTAATATACCTTCTATGTGTCTTCATGTGTTTCAGCATCGACAAGGTGTCAAAGGTGGCGTCTCCAGTGCTGGTCATCCACGGCACAGAAGACGAAGTGATCGATTTCTCCCACGGTCTGGCCATCTACGAGCGATGTCCGCGTGCCGTGGAGCCCCTGTGGGTGGAGGGCGCCGGTCACAACGACATCGAGCTTTACGCTCAGTACCTCGAGAGACTCAAACAGTTCATCACCTTCGAGCTGGCTACCTCCTGAAGACGCGGCGCGGAGCGGCAGGCCGAGGCGCACACACACTCACGCGTGTCGTGTAGGGTTCCCCTTTACCCAGGGCTGAGGACGCCATCAGTACTTGCACTTGCTGACGGAAAAAAAGCTGAAGTCTCTCTCTTGATATTTAGGAGCGGTGCGTTTTCATCCCTACGAGGGAAATGCGTTTTAATGATTTCGAACCACTTTCTATTCTTTTATACTTGATGAATAAACGTTGACATTTTGCACCGCATTCAATACGATTTGATTTTTGTTTTTTGTTTAAATGCTCCTCAAGGGTTAATTAAACTGCACTTTTATTGTGCAGGTGTTTTCAGGTTATTATATTTTTGTTTTTGATGGTGGTTTTTGGTGGGAATTGTCATAGCATTCCGTTTTATTATGTTTCAAGTTGATTAGTAAAAGATCAACCAGTGACTGTTTTTTTTTTTTGTTTTTTTTGTTTTTTTTTTTAACATGGCCAGTTTGTTGTGTGTGTGTGTTTAGGCGCGTTCATACGCACATGCGTTTGTGTGGTAAAGGCTGCTGACTTTTCAGTCGAAATAATTGTAACTTGGGCTAATTAAAACTGGACGACCTGTGGAAGTGACTTGACCCGTAAATAATGAAGACGTACTGTCTGTGATTTCAAATACAGTGGGGAAAGTGTCGTCGTATTGTCTTTTCAGCGGTGAAACACGGTGCTTTGTCACAACACAGCATTCAGGGCATTGTTTTGGCGTAAACACTACATCGTTCTAATCGTGGGTTGTATTAAAAATGTGAAACTTCAAGCTTTCTCTGTTGCTCTTAGCATTGACCTTCCAATAAGCCTTATGTTTTCAGACATTTTGCTCTGACATTCCTGTCAATGATTTCTCAGAAAGGGGATTTTGAAGATTTTCTCTGGGCTCCCGCTCGCTGCTACTCTAATGGGAAAATCACTGTGAAAACCGAACCTTCGCTAGATATAAATAAGGTACCGCACCTTCTCACCGCTTCTCACCGTTCATCCTCTTTTCCAGACAGCGGACAAATCACAAAACCCAGGAAAATGAATTATTCATTTAATGTTGTCCCCCATATGGCGAATGAAGGACCATGTTTGTAGACATTTCACCATAGCACTACACAACAGGATGATCGGAAGTGTTTTCCACGCTAATGAAGGACGTCGATCGCTACCAAACCAGTGCGATCGTCTGATTGTATGTTTTTAACGCATAGCAGAAGTTGTTGTCGGTTAACTTGACTTGTTGTATTGCTGTAAGGTTACGCAGTGGTGGTTCATGTATCATGTTGTTCGGAGATGAAGCTCTTTGACCTCAGTGGACTTGAGACTCTTTTTAAGGAATGGCAGAAACTGACTACATCTGAGCCCGTCATTGCTTTTGATACTGACGTTTTTACAATGTTTTTTCAGTAATTATTAATATTTACACCTCTATTAATCCTGGTTTGTAAGATAACCGTACTGTACACCCCCCCCCCCCCCCCCCCCTATATATAGGTATGTAAAATATGAAGTAAATGGTATTTAGCTTTGATTTTTGACACTGGAATCACAGTATGCAAATATAATGCAGAGAAAACCCTAGTTGGTACAGACACTTTTGTGTGTAGATTTCTTTTTGTTGTTGTGTTTTTTTTTTTTTTTTTTTTTTTTTAAATATCTTTAAAGCCTTAAATGTGCCGCGAGACAGATTATTGTTGTTTCTGTTGGTTGTTGCTTCAGTGCAACACAGTGGTTATTGTACTGCATATAAAGGAATAAAGGATGCATGCATGGAAACCCAAACTCATTTTCTTTTCATGATGCTCAATATATCTTACAATTACTCGTGTTGTTGCTTATTCTTTTAGGTTGAACATGTGAACATCTGACAGTAAAGATAATTACAATGGTACAAAAGGTTCCCATTTCAAATATATGCTTTCCTTTTGAATTTTTTTTTTTTCTAGGAAAGAAAATGACAGTTTCCAGTAAAATTTCAAAAGCACAGCACTATATACACAGTATTTTCAACACTGATAATATAAGAAATATTTGAGCAGCAAATCAGCATATCAGAATGATTTCTGAAGGATCATGTGACACTGAAGACTAGAGTAATGATGCTGAAAATTTAGCTTTGCATCACAGGAATAAATTACGTTTTATTAGATATGTTAAAAGAAAATTGTTCATTTAAATTTGCAGTAATATTTTACAATAATACCGTTTTTGATCAAATGCAGCATTTCCAACCCTAAACTTCTTAACAGCAATATAATTAATACATACAAGAAATAAATCCAGATATTATTGTCATATCTATGTGTGCATTATAAAGTGATTTGGTAGGATTTCTTATGAGGCACAGAACAGCGTATCAGTTCTATTATACATTAGCATTAGGAGATTGGGATTCGGGAGAGGGGTGGAATATAGTTTGATGCTAGACATGATCAGTTAAATTGCTATTCAGTTTTCTTTTCAGTGAAAATCCGGCTAGCATTTCTACAGCTTGTGCATATGGTTAGAAACAAGAAAACAAAATGACAAATATTTTATTGTAAGAGTACAAGCTGGCTATGCTTAAAATTAATAGTAAAAATGTGTGATATTTGTAAATCAATTTTGTATCAGACTTTGAGAAAATCAAATGTCTAAAGTAGTTCAGCAGTGCATCAAAAATAGAAATGGGCCAACTGCAGGTGTCCATCAAATGAAAGAGCGACGTGACACAACAGACGCAGACAGTGCTATTGATTATAATGGGACTGGTCTAGTTTTGACGGCCATGTCCTTCATGGACAGTTTGTTACTTTGGATTCCAGCAAATTGCTTTCAGACTCATGAACAGAATTATGTTTTATTTATAATTTAGAACTTTTTTTCATCCAATCAAAGTCTTATTAGTCCAACAAAGTCTTAGTAGTCCAACAAGCCATGAATGCAAGTTGATTTTTCCCACGTGTGTGTATTTTACCTTTTTCTTTAATAGTCAACACTGGGTGAGACTTACCTGTCTGAACTCGTCCTCAACGCAGTTATAATGGGAGTTACATAAAACATCTCACCTCCTTTGATCCTTCAAACGTCAAACATCATCTTAAATTTAACAGTAAAGCGAATCAGTGCCGTGTCGAGACTGAAAGAGCTGCTGTTCCTGATAACTCATTTGGATTAGAATACAGTAGTTATTGCAGTTGTATGTAGTATGCAAAGTCCACACAGTATGCACATTTTCTGTAAACTGTTGATTGTATATGTAATTTCAAAGAAATTGAATTTAATGGCTTTCTAAGCCCATTATTTGATTGGCCAGCCAATTTTTTTTTTTTTTTTAACAAAATTGCATTAAAATTGCAAAATAACAATTGTCATGTGACAAATTACCTTCATGCCCAGCTAACAGGGAATGTTCTTAGAATGTTCTGGTAATGTTCTCTCAAGGTTATGAACAAATGTTCCTCCAGTAGCATTAATAGTATGTTTATTCAAAGTTTTCTGGTCTTTAATAATGTTTTTTAACTTTATTTATACATTGTTGATGGAATGTTTTTCTGAAACTTTTTTGTTGGACTTTCGTCTAACATTTAAACAATACTCGTTTCAGAATGTTCAAAATTCAAGCAACATTCACAGGTTTGCAAAATAATAAAAGGGAACATTTTCTTCACATTTTTTATAATGTTGGCAATAACCAGGAAAAAAAAAAAACTAGTTTTAAAAGCATGGAAGCCGGTTTCCACCACTGATTTTTAAAAAAAAAAAAAAAAAAAAAGGTAATTGCGAGTTTACATCTCGCAATTCTGACTTTTTTTCCCCCTCCTCAGTATTGCATTAAAAAACTGAGATATAAACTCAGAATTGCAAGATATAAACTCGCAAATCTGAGAAATCTAGTCGAATTGCGAGATATAAACTCATTCTGACTTTTTTCTCAGAATTGCGTGTTATAAAGTCAGAATTGCAAGATATAAACTCGCAATTCTGAGAAAAAAGTTAGTTTTTCCCCCTCAAAATTGGGAGTTTATATCATGCAATACTGACTTTATAACTCGCAACTGCGAGTTTACATCATGCAATTCTGAGGGTGAAAAATTTGTTGCAAAACTTTTTTTTTTTTAAATTCAGTGGAGGAAACGGCTTCCATATTTTTCACTTAGTAGATTCAAAAACATTCATTTTAGTTGGATGCTGTTTTATGAAGTTAACATTATCCTACTACTTGCTACTTAAGAACATTCAGAAAACATTCAAATGTAACGTTTAGATAATGTTTGCAAAATGATAAAAGGCAATGTTAATGAAACATATTTTTGTTAGCTGTCCAATGTCTTGTTTCACTTACTGTTTTCAAAAACTGGCATTATACTACAGCGCTGCACATTATTCAGTATGCAGTAAGCCAGTGTTCCATTCTGAACATAGCCTTGTCTTTTTAGGTTTATCTATAAGTGATAGTCTTCCTGCTTATTCTTGCTCCACCTTCCCCTTGTTCTTTCTCTCACCCTCACTTTGTAAAAGCCGTTTTCATATAAAGAAAGGCTGTGTAAAGTTGAGTTTTGAACACACACGCTTTTCATGTGCAGAAAGCGACAGGCAGGTGGAACTGGAGCGACCATTAAGCCTCATCTGTTGGAGCCAGTCACGGTTTACTTTGGCCGGGGACCAGAAGTCCTGCGAGGGCGAGGAATTGGCAGAGCTTCAGGTTGAACATGTCTGCTGATCCAAACAGTCGGGGAGGGCGAATGTGGAAGTCCAAGAAGCCACTGGGTCATATTTTCACTGGGTCACGGGTGTGTACCCACTTTATTTGTAACGTGAGACTGGGTGCGGAGTTGGTAACTTGAATGTGCGAGACTTCCGGTGACATTCGCTTCCAGTTATTTTACCTGTAACAAACCGTCCTTTATGCTGCTTGATTCTGCAAAATGATATTTGTTATCATACCGTTTTAGCTTATTATTATAATCATAAACACGTTTGTCGTTTGTAGCACAAACAGATTTATCATTCATGCACAAAGCGGAAATCTCGCGAGTTTAAAAAAATAGCTTACTTTCGCGTTGCAAAATAAGGTGGATACATATGCTATGATTCCTGTTAGCTTTAGGTGTGTGTAGGTGTTCTAAAGTAAACATGAAATGCTAATACGATGTATATGAAATAGGATATTTAGTGAGGGGAGAAGTAGGGTGTGAATCCAAAAACATGCATAGAGAAGGCAAATAGGGGTTTCATTAGATTTTCATTAGAAGTTCTTCCTGGAGATGGATGGTTTTAACAGTCTTGCCCATGACATAAGGGCTACAGAAATGAAGTTGAACATTTTAAGATTAGGAATGGGCGTTGTGGACCAATGTCCAATCCCTTGTTATCCAATGTCCCACATTCCCAAGAGGACTGCAGGAGTTCCCACACTTCGCCAGGCAGAAATCCACCCCAGATACCCAGACAGGAGGCATCTCAGTCTGCCCTGCGTAATCCGCACAGGAAGTTTACCTTTCCGGAGAGCATACACAGGCCGTTCTTCCAGACTTGGATAAGTGACAGATTAATTGGGAATGGGAACCAGGCTCACACTGCCTGCTCTGCATTTGCCAATGTCTTCATTAGAGAATTGAAGCATGTTTAACCAGGACCGAGTGCAGACTTTCCAAATGAAACCCTCAATCATCAAGACAGAGATTGATTCTGTTTCATATGCCACACCATTTTGATTTAAAGGCCTTGTATCATACTTTTTTTCTCTTTTCTGAGGTCACACGAAATGTATGTGTGTGAGATTTATATTTATTCATATTTTTTAATGATATCCTACTTCCTCATTAGCATCGCTGACATGTTATTAGACAGTTATATATTAATGCTTCGAGTTTCATATGTCAGAAATATAGCTGGGAACTGGAAAATATATATATTTTTAATAGTACAATGAGTTCTTTTATCGCAAAAGATCAAGCGAAATTTGATTCCTTATTATATGACCCCTTTCATTTATGATTTATGTTTTAGTGTTTTATTATTATATATTGTTTTGACTGTCTGCACCTTATCTAGAAACAGAAAATTGCATGCAGAGCTCCAGAGACGGCAGTCACACTGACTTGCATTTAACCTCGGGGGCCATTAAACTTCACCTTTTTCAGTAGCAGGGAGATTTGACTAAGTGAACTCAGATGTCCTTACGCTTGAATGCAAAGGAGGACAAGGTATTTACCTATCTCAGCAAGCCAATGCGAGGCAGCGTCAGCATCTCTGCTGGGATAATCTCCTTCCAGGAAAAACAATGTGCATTCCAATTTTCATCACTCCATTTAATGAGCCCCGGGGTTGCATTTTTGTCTGTTGTTTTGAGCCCTTAGAGAGTCTTTGCTAATTCAAATAGGAATGCTGTTGTAGTGTTCTCATATGTTTGCAGAATACCAAATAAATATCCTCAGCCTACATGCATGTGTGCGTATGTAGTTGTGTGTGTCCTACAGGCAATAAGAGTGGGATTTGGAAGTGTATGATGTATGGGTGAAATTTAAATCCAGAGCAATTTATTTTAGATGTCTGCAAATATGAATGCATCATTCATGGAGATGATACCATCAAGCCTCTGTGAAATGAAATGTGGCAGCATCACAACCCTCCTGAATTTACAAAGGCAACTCCAGGACCACTGGAAATGTTGTGCAGTCTTGGTTGTAAAATAATTATTGCTTACTGTTGTGTGCTTATATGTAGTCCTATGTTTGTATGTATATACAGTAGGCTATGTATATAAAATATTTGATTTTTATTTATTTATTTACTGGTTGTAAAATAATCTCTCTGTTGTGTATTTTTGTTTTCACACGCACACATTTTATTCTTTTTATAATTTTTGTTTTAAAGTAGTCATACTGCTCTATATGAAAAACAAATAAATATAAAAGAATAAAATATAAATATGTAAAAATGTTATTTTTATTTTATATATTTTATTTTATTCTTTTATATTTATTTTTCTCATATATAGTATATCCTCCTTCCTCAGTATCATTGTTGACATGTAAATTGGTAGTCATGTTAATGTTTAATTCTTTTGGTGATTAGGAATTTATATAAGCATGCTGTTCATTGTATTTTATATCCTCCTATTCCCTGTATAGTAACCAGTTCCTGACTACCATTGATCAGAGATATAAAACAGCCTCCATTAACAAGGCAAACAGCGAAGTCCATCTGTTGTTTAAACGGATCAAAACGCCTCAGAAAAAAATATGCCCATTACATTGTATTCAGAAAGTGATTAGCATTTTGTTCAGCATGCTTCTCAAAGCAGTTTGCGTTTTATAAGGGTGTAGAGAAATAAGCTAAATGCAGCTACATGAGTCATTTAGGAACAGCTGTTTATTTAGAAATTCCGTTTGAATCCTCCAGTCAATATGAATCGCAACAGGATGTCACTTTATTAAGTTTGATGTCTCTTGGAACAATGATAATAGCGACCTCTATGGATTAAAACTGATAACTGTTATAATCATGCAGTATGAGTCAACGCGCGCGCGCTCTTTCTCTCTCTGTAGGGTCATAATTCATAATCATTATGATTCAGTAACAGTGCTGCTTTCCACAAATGCAGACAAAACTACCAGCACATCTTTCCATCAGTGAACAGAACGGCTTCTATTGCGCTCCTTATTTGCAAGTCACTTTGAATAAAAGCATCTGATAAATCAACATAAGTAGATTGAATAGAATCACTTTTGTTGTTGTTGTTGTTTTGAATCAAATAAAAGCATCCGCTGAAATGTGAGCAGAATTGAAGTCTCATCATGACCTGTTACTTCGGACGCAATCATAAGTGCGGTTTTCAGTGCAATATTTTTTTTTTTGGACATGACCTTTTACATTTTCCTAATGGATAATCATCTAATTTACAGTAAGAAGGTTATCGAACGCATCTGAAGCGTTCTGTTGGAACGCCAGATACTGTACACTGCACAGTGTTCCGTCGAGCCAATCAGATGCAAGTAGGCGTGCCTTCGAATACATCCAGCCAATCGTGGCGCAGTGGGCGCGGCTTCGCACCGGCGTTGTAAACAGTGTAAAGCAGGAGTCTGAAGGTGTGTATAAATATCAGTGTGTCTCCAGTGCTGTCTTATGAACTCATGCCGCGCATCAGCTGCTTGTAGTCCGCACTGTTTCCGTGGAGCTGACGGCAATCTGCTCACGCTACAGGTTGGTCTGCACTTCTGGACCTTTATCTTTGTGGATTTTGAAACTCATGAATGATGTCACTGTATACTTTCAAGGGTACAAACCGACATGTGTACTTGAGTGAGACAAGTGCGCTTTGATTTCTGCGGATCTGTATCTCACTGGTGGCGGCGAGCGGTGCGTAAAGGTGCGTCCTTTCTCATTTCGTGCCATCCGTTGCGCGCTCGTGTGTTTTATCCAGTGCCATTTTTGCACAGTGTCAACAAAACCGGCGCGTTTTTGCAAGCGAGACCGCTCAGACATTGCATAAAGAAACCTATTCCAGTTCTATGAGTTTGCGAGTGTTTGTGGCAACATGTTTCACCGGTGCAAGTTCAGACAGAAAGAGCATTAACAGTTCGCGATTGTGACATGCGCATCATTTCACCTGTGCACCTGATCGATCTGACAGTTTCATCTGATTCTGATAAGACACCGACAATGACAGACTGCTATCTTACATTCTCATGTAATAACGGTTAGATAGCCCATGTAATGTGATATGAGAATGTACTACAGTAGGCTATATAATGAGCAATAATGTATAATAGTTAGGGACAGCTATTAAATCTTATAGTGTGATATTGTATAATGTGGTAACGTATAAGATTGTTTAGTGAAGTATAGTGTACAGTGTGATGTGTGGAGTCAGTATAGTACTATGAGGGATAGCATATTGTGCCAATGTGCAAGGGTAGTATGGTATAATACAGAATAATGTGGGATCATAGTATTCTCTTTTGAGTTATATACCTCAAATTATAAGCATGCACCTTTACCTTTCCCATGACACCTGGAAAGTAGGACCCTGTGAAGGACGACAGTTTCCACCCATTTCATCATCATCTTGGAAATCAAGGTATGCAATGCTTTATTACTCTCTATTGTGCATGTGACAGTATTAAAATGCATTCTTCCACTGGAAATGGTGTAATTGTGCTTGTGTAAACCAGTTAGCCGGGAACGAATTAGATCCACATTCCACTAAAAAAAGCTATTAGATTGTGATGTGATGCTTCACGGTATCAAAGACAAAGCTGATTTCCATACTGCACATACTGTGAAAAAGGTCCTTGTCATGGCATCTCCGCCTCTGTGGTCACCAGACGAATGGCATGGTACCAAGCCAGAAGTTCATGTGTGGAATTCATTGCATGCAGCAAGTGCACGCAGACTCTTCTGTGTCCAAACAATGCAGACCGGCAGCAAGTTGTTTTCGTGCATCTGTGAAATTACAGCCCCTCATATGTGGTGCCCAGCAAGTGGGCAGTTGTTTTTTTCAAGCCCCATTCATCAGCCACTAAATGGTGTGTGAAATTGTAGAGGGCAGATATTTCTCTCTCTAGCTATGCTCTGCGAGAGGGTTGGAGTTTATTTATACCTTTAGACTACTTGTTAGTGCAAACAAGTAGTATGAAACCTTTTTAAAAGTGTTATTTCTTGGTGCATAATTCATAGAGTTTGTATTCATTTTTAGTTTTAGTAATTTCCCAGCTAACAAGAAACATTCTCAGAACGTTCTGGCAAGGTTCTCTCAAAGTTACAAACTAACATTTTCCAGTTAATGTTAATATGACGTTATTTGGTTTTTACTAATGTTTTCAAAACGTTCACACAAAAACGTTTTATTTCTGAAACATTTTAGTTAGATGTTCATTTAAAGTTTTTCGAAGTTGTTTCAAAATGTCCAGAGAACATTCAAAATGTAACATTCTCATAATGTTTACATGTTCCCTTCACGTTCGTATAACCAAGAAAAAGCGTTTTCGAAACATTTAAAATTTGGACATTTTGAACGTTCAAAGAACATTCAGAAATATTGTTTTCATAACTTTATGCAACATAAGCAAAATGTTCTTAGAACACGTTTTTGTTAGCTGGTCAGCTTAAACTTTTTTTATTTCAGTTCTTATTTTCATTGGAGTTTTTCATATAATATTTATATTTCACTTTATTTCAGCCTCTGAAAAGTGTAAAACATGAATCTAAAATAAAACATTAAATAAATTTAAAATATAAAATAAAAAAAATTCCAAAAATATTTTATATGTGTGTATATATATATATATATATATATATGTATGTATGTAATATAAAAATCCCAGCAATAGAAACCAGGATATCATAAAGACTATAGGTTTTGCACAGGCGAGAACATTTTCTTTTCAAACAATGTTTAAATCACGTAACGTTCCAGGGTCCAGATTTTCATGCCGATCTGTATGATGGCAGCTACCCATGCTTGAACTTGAAACGGTGGCATGCACATTTGAACGCAGTCCAGCATTTCAGCTCTGCAGAGTTGAATGTTTTATTGAGAGCTTTCATCTAGTAGTAACTCGTGCATTGTGGGCAGGGGTCTTGTGTGCGAGCGCCAGTTATTTTAGGCTGTTCATTAAACACCTATGAGATGCAATGGCTGGCTTCAGGCTGACCTAGTTGAAGACAGGTGGAGGTGGACAGATGTCCTGTTGCAGTGTGTGTGCATGTATGCATATGCGTTTAGGACATAGTGTTCGAATTTGGCCGATACCTCCCTATTGCAACAGCCTTCGAGTCAGGTGTGCGCCTGTCATGTCTTGAAATGAGCTTATTGGGTTGTAGAGTGTTCCAGTTCGGTCAGTTTTGAGGTTCTATTTCAGTTAGTATGCTGCTTTAGATAGTAGACAGCAAGGCAGATGACTAGGTTTTGGAACAGAGCCCTCTGTATTCCCAATGCCTGTGTCTCTCTCTTATTCTCTCTCTTTCATCCTTTCTCTTGCCTCTGGGCTAAATCTAGGTCTGAGTTATAAAACAGCTTGTAACTACAGTCCATGCCTGACCACAACAGATAAAATCCTTGAAATATCACTAAAGACTTATGAAAGAGTACATGTTGTAGCACCTTATCACCAATGACTCACGTTTCAAGCTGCAGCTGGAAAAATGTCATAAATGGCGTATCAAAAGCATTGTCAACCTTTAGTTCATGACTAACATATGAAGTCATTATTGGCTCCATTCCTTGACACCAACATATCAAAACACATCTGTAATTAAGAAAAGAAAAAAAAATATTCCCAATCTGTATGCTGTTACTTTTTTCAGTGGAACCAAAAAAGATGGATATTTGAAGAATATTCATGCAGTTCTTTTCCACACAATGACAGTTCATAGTGTCAAGCTGTGTTATTTTGGTATTTTTTATACTGTATGTGTATACTATTGTAGTGTTTTGAATTAAGATTTATCATTTTTTAAATCTTTAAAAACTTTTTTATCTTTAATTTATAATAATTTCAGTTTTAATTTTAGTAATTTTAGTACTTCAAATTATTTTCCGTTATTTGCTTTTCATTCAAGTTTTAAGTTTTTCATGTTATGTTTATATTTTACTTTATTTTAGCTTTATTTCAATTGATATAAACACTATTCAGTAGTAGTAGTTTTTGTTAACCGTAACTGCAGTCAAGCTCCAAAAAGAATTAAAAAAACACCCTAAGGAGCCATTCATATGTCTTAAGGATGCATTCTTGTGTTAGAAAATATATAGACGCAGCAGAGCAGAAGGGAATAGAATGCAGGGGTCTAACTATTTTTAACGTGGCGTCTTAAAAATGTGGTGCACATGGTGTCAGATGCTGAAAATCATCAAGATCCTTCGATTGTTGAAAGATGTTTACCTATTATGTATTATATGACACTGCAAAATGCAAGAATGTATCTTGATTGAATCATTTCTATAAGGACCATAAAAGAAATGAATCACGAGAATCATTTAGTATACTGAAGTCATATAATAGCTTTGTGTGAAGAACACATTCGGCCGAAACAATCTCAGTGTGTCAAGACACCATTTTCAATCTAATTTTGATTCAGTAGATGGGTAGATTATTAGTGAATAACCACTTATATTTCACTCTGTTCCTCACATAAACTTATTGTATGACTTCAGATGCTTTGCAGTGTAGTATGGAAGCCCATTTCTTCTACAGAACTGAAAAAAAAAAAGGTAATTGCAATTTATAATCTCACAATTCTGAGTTTATATCAGAATACACAAGAATTTTAATTTCAACTCAGAATTTCAAGATATATACTCAGAACTGTGAGATATAATCTCTGAATTGTGAAACATAAACTCAGAATTGTGAGAGATAAACTCTGAATTTCTATATATAAACTCATTTCAAGATACATACTCAGAATTTCAAGATATATACCCAGAGATATAAACTCAGAATTTCTCTCTCTCTCTCTCTCTCTCTCTCTCTCCCTATATATATATATATATGTGTGTATATATTAGTGCTGTCAAACGATTAATCGCGATTAATTGCATCCAAAATACGTTTTTGTTTACATACTATATGTGTACTGTATTTATTTATTATGTATATATAAATATACACACATACAGTATATATTTTGAAAATATTTGCATGTATATACATTTATATATTTATATTATTATATTTTATATTATATATAAACATATTTAATATATAAACAGCATATTTTTCTTAAATATATACATGCATGTGTTTGTATTTATATATACATAATAAATATACACAGTACACACAAATATGTAAACAAAAACTTTTATTTTGGATGCGATTAATCGCGATTAATCGTTTGACAGCACTAATATATATATATATATATATATATATATATATATATATTTTCCTTTTTGTTAATTTAGTGAAAAACATTTAATTTAGTGAAGGTATGTAATATCTTATATACTTTTAAAATAACTTATGTTACATTTGGAGTCTTCTTGGCAATGACTGTTGGAAAAAATAATCTTTTTATACCAGTTTAGGACAAATGCATGAATACTGAGTCACTGAAAATTTTTATTTAGTTAAATCGCCCAGGCCTATTTATAACACGGCAGGAATTCCTCCATAACAAGGCAAATCAGTGATTTAAATGACCGGACATATCTAGATTACTCCTGAAGATGAATGGCTTCTTTGGTTGCCATGTATAAACAATTTGATTTCGGCCATATGCGCGTTACAAAGCGCGCCGGTGCGTACAAGCATCTGCGCGTTTACAAGATCGATGAAAATCACCCTGATGAAATTTTTCACCTTGATCATAAACGGACCCAGCAGCATGAAGAAGCCGCACGTGTGCGTTCATTACTTATGACCAAAGATCGCTCGAATCCATCCCGAAGAGCCTCAAGGTTATGAATTTGCAGGTGTATCCTGACAGCGCCATATCTCTCGGACGGCGTATAATCTCTCGGTTCACGAAATGAACAGCAGGTTTGTCAGGCCTGACGCCTGTCAGAAGGTAGAGAAATTCATTGGCTGTCAGAAGGCAAGCAACAGCCTCGTTTTCAACGCAGACTGTCAGATGTTACCGACAAACAAGGTAAATTGAAGAGGCTTGAGGAATACCAACAGCTCTCTTGGCTGGAATTGAAATAAAATAAGAGTCCACCGGCTTCCAGTTGGGAAATGCATTTTTGGCACTGAAGACTTTTGATGAGTTTGGTGGTGTCATTTCACAACAAGTTGTAAAACTAACCACCAATTTGTAGTAAAGCCAGTAAAAAGTAATACATTGTAAACTAGACTGCTGTCAGAAAAATGACTGTGTGAATTTTTGTTTAGTAGTAGGAATTTAGAGCTGGTATATGTATTTGTTTGTGTGTGTATATATATATATATATATATATATATATATATATATATTTATGATTATTGTGCTAGCAATATAAAATTAGTTAACCATGAATTCAACAATTTTATTTATTTATTTAGCCATGCATTAAGATGCATTATTTTAATGGCATTTATGATTAAAGTTTTGGAGGGTTAGATTTGATAAGTTTTAAGAATTTTCAAGTAAATTAATTCAAAACATCAAAACTCAACTTTTTTCCCACACTGCACAATAAAACTGAGTCTGTGTATCATTAGGTAAATATTGCCGTTTATTATGTTTTGTTATATTGGTGCATGTAAATGAAAATTATTAAAAATGTTCAAAATCATCTACAGAAATGTCTGTGTAGCATTAAGTTAATGTTGCTGTCTATTATGTTTTATGTTTAGATATATTGGTGCATGTAAATGAAAATGATTGAATGTTTTTCTTCCTTGTGTTCAACGTCTTAAATACTAAAGAATTTTACTTGGCGTTACACATTTTGAGTCCTCTTATGATCATATATATATATATATATATATATATATATATATATATATATACTGTATATATGTATATATGAAAGTCCCTTTGCTTCCATTCTGAAAATGCATTTGTGGCACTGAAGATGTTTGATGAATCTTGCAGCTATGTGGTGTCATTTCGCAACAGGTTAAACAACTAACCGCCAATTTGTGGTAAAGGAATGCAATGCAGACTTGACTGCTGTCAGGAAAATGACTGGTGACTATGAACCAGCGTATACCTGGCAGGAGCAAACACCTGCTCCAAGCCACTAATGTATGGGTTGCTAGGAAAGACAGCGAGATTGCTGCATGAACCTGTAATAATACAGACAGTAGTATCCCCTCAGGATGCATGTTAACAGAAGTGTTGCATGCACAGGGGCCGCTCGCTTTCTCCAAGACTGGCTCATATCCCCTCGAGGGATCTTTGTTCCCCAAGATGGAGAAGGGTATCGGGCCTCTTATCGCCATCTTCATCTGTGGTTGGGGTTGGAGCTCCGCCATCTGCTGACAGACAGAAATGGAGCCATATGTCTGAGGACACGCTGACCCTCCTCAACATGCGTGTGAGCGATACAGCTGTCTGTTATCCTGGCGGCGTGTGCAGAGTTTTTATTTTTATTTTTTGCAGATCCTTGCTTGAGCACAGTCTCAGGGTTAAATTATAAATAGCGATGACAGATAGACAAGAACATGCAACAAAAGATGATTTATGACATGAGAGATGCTGCTCAAGTGTTTTCTCGTGTGAATTGCTTGTGTTTGTCGGGATGCTGATTATTGATTCTGAAGGGGGTTTAGTTTGGGGGAACGCGGATGATCCGTATTTCAGCTGTATCCTGATAAACAACAGCAGCAGGGGGGTTTGTTGATTAGGAACTGTAGTTGAGACAGATCTGGGAAAATGGAAATCAGAATTGATTGTTGAATTTTAAACTCAACTGAAATGATTCCAGTGATCCCCGCAAAGCAATCCCAGACATGTCTATGTGGAGTTCAAATGGTCCGTTTTTGAATTCATGTCTTCACGCATGAGTTGAGAAACTATGGGTGCTTTTAAATGAGTTTTTGTCCGTCCGTTAGGTGGTCTGAACTGAGCTGTGCACTGGGCTTGCCATGGTACACTCTTAAATATAAAGGTTCTTTATCGGCATTGATGGTTCCTTTAAGAACCTTTAACATCAATGGAAACTTTCCATTCCACAAAAGGTTCTTTATAGAGGAAAAGAGATTTTTAGATTATTAATATGTTCTCCACGCTAAGAAAAAATGGTTCTTTTAAGAACTGCTCACTGAAAGGTTCTTTGGGGAACCAGAAATGGTTCTTCTGTGACATCAGTGTGGCCAAGTCCACCGTTACGCTGTTGCCCTGGGTTGTTTTTTAGTCTGTGGGTTAAAGTGATCTCCCCTGCCCTCCTCCCAGAAGCAATTTCGATGGGGGGGGGGGGGGGGGGGGCCCGCGGCAAAAATTAGGCTAGTTTTGATTAGCTGTTGGGCCGGGTTTGTTTTGCAGACCTGGCAACCCTGTATGGCATCGTTGCGAGAACCCTAACCAGCTTATATCACTTAAAGTAAATGACGAAAGTCATGATCCAGTTCCTTAACCACTTAAAGTTGTGATGTAACAGAAGTGATGACAGATCTTTTCTTCCTGTACAGTGAAATGGTTACTGGAAAAGGAAACAATGTAAGGTGGGGATTTGGTTCTATCCATTTGTTTGTTGATTGGATGGAGGCAAATCTGAATGTAAGTTTGCAGTTTATTGTAAAAAAGAGGTGGGGTTTAAGCAGACAAAAACTATTGAAGAATATATGATATATGTTACTAGAGAGAAGTCTGAAATTTCACCTGAAGAGATTTTGACAAAATTACACACATGCATGGATGAATTGTTCACAATAAGATTAATACCATGCATTTAGATGATAGGGTGACTTTCCATTTTATGTCAACTTAAAGAATATTAATTTTGCAGTAAACCAAACAACATGGAGGTAACGATCTATGCATATAAAAAACAAGATTATTACAAAAGTTTGTGTTGGTTGAGGCTTGGTGAACAACGCACAATTTTAACTAATTGTGCTTTACTTTTTCGTTTTTTTTTTTTTTTACCAAAAATAAAATAATAAAGTGGCCTAAAATCAAACTGCTCTGCAACATTGTCTAGGTTATTGCACAACAAAAATTACCCCATATCACCACCTAGGCTCTAACTAGCAATATTAAGGCCCATTCACATCAAGAACGATAACTATATTAGTGTCCACACCAATCAATGCACAATAATATTCGCGCACTGCCTTTATGTTGTCTGCTGCTTTAAATGCTTGAGCTCTTTAAAATCAGGTGGATTCTGATTGACCGTCAATGTTTTATCATTCATCAGTTGGAAAAAATGTTCTGAAAGTGATTTCAGTGACATTGCTCCTTCTTTACAGTTGTGGTGTGGAACTTTATTAAAACTTTATCATTATAGTTATCATACTTGGTGTGAATGGGCCTTTAACAGTATAGTCGGTTTGAGCACTGGTGATAAAATTATGACATGTCTTCACATACGTTTGGTTTACATTGGAGCTTTTGGTCCATTAGATGTCAGCATTCGGTTCAAGCAATTGTCTGAGACCAATTCGACAGAAAAGGTGGTCTGGGGTAAATTTCATGTGAAAATCTAGAACTACATCATTATTGATGACATAAAATTAACATTTCTGCATGCTCGCGGTCACATTTATTATAACACAATGCATTTCTCACTGCTGCTTGTCTCTGAATTAATTGCCTTTGGAGAGCAGCTCGCGTTCTTTGCATCTGTTGCTTGCACCTGTGTCAGTGCCGTTCTGTGTGTGTAAAGTTTTGTCTGAAAATCCAAAGGGACAAATATTTCACCAACACCATGAAACTAGCATCTTCACCTTTTCTAGTTTGTTATCTAGCTACAGTAAACAGCTGCCGCTGTTGATGATGCTAACGTACCTTACGGACCCAAAAAGTCCAGATACATTGCCCTATCAGACTCCACTAACTGAAACCATCTTGTTTGCCTTATGTTTTCTCCGAATTCCTGAAAAAGCACCTGCTGTGGAAGATGCATTGCTTATATAAGCACTCACTCTAAAACTCAAAGCTAAAGCCGTTTCCCCAGGGCAAATCCAGCATCTGCTTTTTCCACTTAGCTGGATGCTAAAATGCGCTTCATATTTTAGTTTGTGACCCCTAACCCTTCAGGCCATGTTTAAGGTCTTGTAATATATTGCAGCTTGCCTGAGACAGAGAGCTAAATATAGTCATTCAACCTTGTTATTGTGTTAGCATGGTGGCTAGCAGCTTATGAAACAAGAGTATTTAGACGTTATTCCAATATAGATGTCCTACATAAAATGCATGTTTATGTCGTTTGAGTGCTGTAATAACCGTTAAACTTTTGATAAGTTTAGCGCAGTGGCTAATTGCCAACCTGTCATCACAAAAGGCGGTGTGCTAACTTTAGTCATTCAATGCATGTGATGCAAATACAGCACATTTTATTACACCCACTCCACATTTACCTACCTGTCAAGCGTACCACCCACTATCAGGAAGTGGCTGCTACAGGAACGTGTTTGATTGTAATAGTTTATGAGAGAATTTCTGCTAATCTGCTAATCCTAACAATTTATTGTTTCCTTAGTTAAGCATGTTAGAAATGCAACCTCTGGAATACATGCAGCACTGAGAGTTAATTGCCTCTCTGTGGTGACAACTGGTTTATTTTCCATTAGCGCGGGATTGAATCATGGGGACACATTTGGCATGCTTGTTTTCCCTCCAGCATGTTGAAGACCCCTCGATGGGCGCTAAAAGTGTGTTGTGGTGACATGAATGGCAAATAAACTCTGTGTTCTTTCGGTGTATGTTGACCGCTTGTTTGCCCACCGCAGTGACACACCCATTTATCAAGTCCTTCAAATGCAATCTAGCTTGTATTGTGTGAAACTGAGTACATTCCTTACTAGAGGCCACCGACTGCCGGTTTTCCTCAGGGAAATTATCACAGACAAGGTCAAAAGTGAGCTGTGTCTTGCTTCAGATCATGATCTACTTACTGTCTGGCTAATATGGTTCTGGAACACTGGGCAAAGAAAAAGGTGACGGTATCATAAAAGGCGAACTCAAACAACCAATTGTCACTCAAAAAGTCTCTTATAAGGTTGGGGACTGAGAACCGATTTTGAATTAGAATTAATTTTTTAAAAGAAATTAATATAAATGAATGGTTTCCATGATATTTGGTTCAGTTAGTATGTGCATTGTTCCAAATAATTGGGTCAGAACACTGTATTACAATCCTTTCTGATTCTACGGCATGTAACATTGGTAAATTATTATTATTTGGCATTTGACATTTTATATGCATAAATCTACCAACTTTAGCAAGTTTTATGCTGTTTTATGCTTATTTGTCAATGGGGTTAAAAATGAATTGTACATTTTTTTTTTTAATGATTTCTTGCATACACTTATTAGCTTACATATATTTAGTTCTCACATAAATGTGTCTTGGTTTAAAGAACTTTAGATATTTTTCACTGGAGAACAAGACAAAAATACTGAGAAAATAGTTAGAAAAACACTACTTGCACTGTATTTTCGTTTTGTTGCATGCACAATAAGATTTTTGATTGAAAAGAAAGATTATTATGTATTTTTTAAATCTTGCATAAAACTACATTTTGTGCGTCATTTAGCTCAGATTGCAATCTCACAACTCCAGTGAAGCATACTGTACATTTCTTTTGCCAATGCAGTGTAGATTATTCACCGATTCGTCACAAATTCTTAAGAGCACTTAAGTGTTCAAGAATTTTTTTTGCCAACATAAAAGTCATTTAGTTTTAGTGCTTTCTAAGAAAATATAACAGGTTCTGTGCTTAAGTTGCAGTTAGTTGGCACTAAGTTACAGCTTATGCGCTACTAATTTGTGCGTTTCCCCAGTAAACATTCATATTTGATACAGTTCCTAAACATTTATTATTTAAAAATACAGTTTGTTCTAGGGCTGCACGATATTGGAAAAAACCCACATTGCGATATTTTGTTTTTCTGCGATATATATTGCGATATGAAAATTTTTTGTGTTTTGTTGTTTGATTAACATTCATGACACAGAAAACAGGAACATTAAACTGCTGTGAATATAGGTACTGTTACACATCCATTTTCGTTGTTTACCTTCACCTAAGCCATAAGCAACTGTGTTTACAAGGAAACTTACAGAGACATGCATTTTTACATAATTTCGCGCGTATGTCTCATTTCAGGCACAATTAGACGCGGAAGTGACCAGAATTCAGTGTTCACGTGCATCTGCGTGGCTCTCACCGTGTCAACACTTGACGCGACAAAATACTGTAGAACCCATAATCAGTGACGATGCTGTCTGTCTACACTGCATGCGATGCACGGCGCGACAAATTCCTGCTCTATCCCGGTCTAAATCCCCGCTCTAACTGATGCCTCGCTCTATTTATGACAAACTGACACAAAGTTCAAATGATTTGTAATAGTCGCTTTGTCGCGTCCAGTGTAGACAGACTTTGGGGCCGTTCACAATATCGCGTGGAAAACGCCAGCCGCGCCGCTTTCTCCTTCTTTCCCAAGGGCTCAGGAGCTAGCGCTTTCGTAGCGTCTGCCGTTGCTAAGCAACCGTGACCTGCGCTCTCCTCGACGACGCGGAAGTTTCAGCAAAGGTTAAATGGATTTCCAGCACTGAAAATCGCTTGCAGTATCTCTGCTACTAAATTTATTTAAAAATGGATATCTCTGTACAGCTGTCGCGTCGCAGTGTCTGTGTGTGAGCAAAGAAAACAATCAGTATAAATATAACGATCAGTATAGGCCTACTAAACATCGCACATCCTGCGATGTGACTATCGCGGATGCGCACATCGCGATATCGATGCTGAAACGATATATCGTGCAGCCCTAGTTTGTTCTATTCCATGATTACCTTTAACAGCTATGTGAGTCAAAAAAAGTATAAATTAAGTACAAAAGTAAAATGCATTGGTAACCAAAAGCACTTCTGTTTACAGATTTAAAGGCTGTTTATTGGGTCAACTAATCTAAAATTAAATACTAAGCTAGTTACTAACTGGCTGAAGTGTGAATTTTACTTCCCAATTTATGATGCATCCCGACCCACTTCTTTATTCCCAACTTTGATAATAGTACAAACCTGTGTTCTCAGTATCTCGATTTCCATTCATAACAAACCCATCAATCAGAAAGTTTGTTGGCAAGTCCTTGAGAGGAATTTTTTATTTATTTTTTAGGGAGTATAAAATCAAGCGATTGGCGGAGGTAGAACATGGCAAGGCTCGGGTAAACGGAGCGATGAGTTGATCTACGGCTTTAATTTCCACCATATGGCCTTGAGTGTAAAAGTTATTGCTTGATTTCAAACACATGCTTTCTCAGGCCAGTAAACCTACAGGATTGTGGGATGTCAGTCAAGTCTGCTCCCAATGAACTGGAATCAGCTATTAGCCAGCGTACTGTTGTGTAACTCTGACTTTCGGCTGGATTTTCGCCCGAGCGTTGAAGCCAAGACTGAAGCCCTGGAGCTCCACCACGAGATTCCGCTTAAGATAAACACTTGTCTGATATGCACAGCTTTATCATTGACTCCATTGTCATCATTTCAGGCATTTGACTAACTCAATCTTTGTTAAAAACCAACACCAGACCTGTTTTCCTGCGACCACCTCAGGCGACTTAAGCGGATTTGCAATTAGAGTAATGCACAATCATCCATGAAATCTCATAAAACAACATTGAATTAAAGAGAGCTACAAGAGACTGAGCAATTTAAGTAGGAAAGGTGGGAAGAATGAGTACAAAGAACGTCTGAAAGCGATACTTAAACCAGGCCTATAACCTGATTTAGGGGGTCACACGCGGTCTGCGGGGACAAGAGAAAGATTTGCAAATCATTAGTGGCTCTTAATTGAATATTTTCCTCCTTTTGTTCGACGCCGTTTCATTTACAAGCTGCAATCGTTCCACCTTTCGTGCTTCCAGTGTTTTTAATAAGATTAGCGCTGCAGTTTAAGGTGAAGTCTCTGCAGATAAACATTTCGGTCGCTGGAGAGTTTGAAAGTATGACATGCTATTGTGTTTTGAAGTCAAACGGTGATAATGGCGCAGACGTCAAACGTTATAATGAGGTATTGACACACTGAATGAAATCTGAAGGTCTGCTGCGGTGCAAAAATTTTTGTCTGTCTAGGCTGCTAATTTTTTTGAAGTATCCTTGGGTAAAGGACAACTTTTGTCTGCACTTATGAACACTGGCTTTTTTTAAGATATTGACAGAGTTTTCATTTGTTTGATTGTTTGTGTTTTGTTTCGGAAGCAGCTTTTTTTCCCCCTGTGACCTTCAGCCTCATGCACTGAACAGATTTAGCAGTTTATTTGTACAGTGAGTCACACACTACTGCTGACGTGTTGGCTTTGTGCGTGTGCGAGTTTCTGTTTGAGCTAACCTGGCAACTGTCACTCTCTCAGTTTGGATTTATCTGTTTTCTCTGTCTCTCTGGCTCTCTCCCATTATTCTTTCATCTCGAAAGGCAACTCGAAGCCAACATTCTTCCCTTTATTGCTTCGCCTTCTCCTAAACAGTATTTGTACATTTAAAAAAATGTCTGAATGTCATTGCATTAGAAATCTACATATCAAACCAAGTAGCATCTGCACTCAAATGCTGCGGGAGTTTTTTTAATGTTGCTTTTCTTCAACCTTTTATGCTTAATTAACTGGTATTTTGGATGATTTTTGGTGGATGAGTGAAGTCAGTTCTCCTCAAATTCAACCTTAACCTCTCTAACATACAAAATATGTTAAAATATGGCAACCGTACTTAATGTCATACCCGGGGACTTCTGTTTTTAGTAATTTGTAAATTACAAAAACTGTAAAACGGCCTTTCAAAGTCAACTTTTTCCACTTTATTGCTTTATCCTCCTCAGTACTCTTAAAAAAGTCTGAATGTCATTGCATTAGATAACTAAATATCAAACCAAATAGCGTCCTCGCTCAAATGCTGCAGAACTTTACTTTTCTTCATCATCTTTGCTTAATGGCTTTTAATCAACTGGGGTTTTGTTGGTTTGTCGTGAATACATGAAGTCAGTTCTAAAGTATATTTAATGTCAAGCCTGAAGACTTCAGTTTTTAGTAACTTGTTTATTACAAAGTTATCATTTCAAAGCATTATATAAACTGAAAACTCATACAGTGGCCCTAAATAGTATTTGGGCACTTAAAAATGTCTAAATGTCATTGCATTAGAAAACTAAATATCAAGCCAAGTAGCATTTGAGCTCAAATGCTTCAGTAGTTTTTCTAATATTGCTTTTCTTCATCATTTTCACTTAATCAGCTGGTGTTTTGGTGATTTTTAGTGGATATATAAAATCAGTTCTCCTCAAGTTTAACCTCAACCTCTCTAGCATACAAAATTATTTCAGATCCTGCAGTAAATATACACAATAGCATTTAATGTCATGCCTGAGGATGTCTGTTTTTAGAAAATTATAATTATAATTTTGCCACCAGAATTAGACTCCCACTCCTTCAATGACATGCCCCCTCTCTGTAAACCATCAGCAAACCTGGATGTAGGCAGAAAGTGATTCTGATTGGCTAAAAAGTGTAGGCCCCTCCCCCTGACTAGTTTAAAAAGGCTGCTTGTGCTGTTTTTCTTCCAGAAATGCCATTTGGTTTGACATTTTGTTATCTAACGCAGTGACATTTAGACAGTTGTAAGTGTAACTTGTCCAAATAATTCTGTAGATTCAACTCCACCCACAACATCCCAAGAAAAGTCCCAGCACTGGAGTTTTGCCGCTCATGCAATCAGCTGGCTGCTCGGACTGACCTGTGGGTCAAGTCAATAGTCTCTCTGAAATCCTCACACATAGCTTACAGCAGCAGGTGCCGCTGGCAATTCAAAGGCCCAGCCACGTCGCAGCTGCAGTGCATCAGCAGAAAACACATCACTGCACACATCTGCTGGTGTAAATCTCAGCTGAAGTCTGCCAAGATACACAGCGCCTGTCTTTCAGAAAGCTGGATCAGGCGGAATACTTGTCCTTGAGGGTGAGTGATCTGTTTCGGACTGTTACATGCTCTAATGGCGACTTAACACCTGAGGAGAAGATTAAAAATCCTAATGATTACCTGCAATGGTATCATTTCAATTAATAGCATCAATAAAGTCTGTTTGCAATCCATTTTGTTAATGCAAAATATTTTTGAGTAAAAGGGGTATTCATTCAAAATCGGAAATTAAATCAATTGGACCATTAAAAAATTGGCATTGAGGTTAATTTATTATATTTCTGATAAAAGATGCACTGATTAATCATGCACTCATTATTCATGTGCAATGATACTAGAAACATGCATGAGGAATTAATAATTAAGGTCAATTTTGATTTCTTGTTGAATCAGTAGTGCATGTTCAAATAGTTGTAATAAAAATGTCATAAAGTGCAATAAAAAATAGAGAGATGTGGGAACGGTATAAAAAATGTTTGAGATTTGAGATTTGAACTTGCGGCCCAATTGACTGACACAGTTCATTGACTTTTTACTCATATACTTTAAAACCACGGATCTGTTCAGCTTTGAAACTGACTGGTTAATCAAAGTGTCACCATCTAATTTAATGCATAATTTAAACAGAAAAAGTGCAATGAGTTTGTATTCACTCATTATGCAGTTTGGGGTTGGTACATGAAGTCTCTTATGCTCACCAAGGATGCATTTATATTTGATCACAAATACAGTATAAACAGGAATATTGCGAAATATTATTGCAATTTAAAATAGCTATTTTCTATTTTCATATATATTAAAATATAATTTATTCCTGTGATGCAAAACTGAATTTTCTGCATCATTACTCCAGTGTGCAGTGTCACATGATCTTTCAGAAATCATTTGCTGACACGTTTGAATGGTAGTGTATGTAAGATAGCTGAATGTAAAGATGTATGTACATGTCAGAATCATGTTTCACAGTCTGGTCCTTTGCGTGCCGTGGGTCACTGGTGGAGGCTTGACAGGGCTCTTGCCGGAGAAGGTTGAATGCCTCCAGCAGAGCATTCAGAAAGCGCCTCAGGGAGCTCGGGTTAGTTACGCATGTATGTTACATTATGTGAGCTTCATGTATGGAGAAAAGGCCCGATGCAGAAATAACTCAATTAAGTCTGTTTTCTAACCCCCTCTCTCTTTTTTTCTCATTATATAACATATCTGATGAATTTGACATGATTTTTCCACCAGCGCTTTCTGACTGAGTGCACAGTTTTGCTCCCAGGGCGATGCATGGAAGAATGTTAAAATTGCAGGGTAAAGGGTATTTATGGAGATGAGGAGACCAGTGTCTGTATTACACTGGGAATCCACCTTTCACCAAGCCAGTTTAAAGCCAACCCCATTGACCAGAGGAACTCAGACTGTCTGAGCTGCTGTTGAGTTACTCAATATCAGATTACAGCTCAATGTTGCAGTGCACTCGAGACATTTGATCAGAATGCATGTACCTCGGGAATCAACCCATGACTAATGACTAGAGACGCTTTTCACAATGTTTGATGACGTATGTCCATTTTCATTTAGGAGAGTATAGTGACAACACTGCTGGAGTGGAGTTTATAGCATCATTACGCAACTTCCCACATAGTTTTAGTGACATACTCTAAATTATTCATAGCAATATTAATTTTAATTGCAAAAAACAACAACAACAAAAATGTTTTGAGAGATAAAAATCCAAGTCATTTTAATTGAATGTATATTTGATTTCTTATGCGTCTTTTATAATTATTTTAATTGTTATATGTAAAACACTTTGAATTACCTTTATTTATGAAGTGTGCTATATAAATAAAGACTTGCATAGCTTGAAGTGTTGGATACATACATGAATGGAAGTAAATGTAAATTTGGCACCTTCTGACTGCTGACTGTTATCCATCTTTCTCCTCTTTCTCTTTTTCCTACATGGAAATGTTGTAGAAACTTTGCAGTGGCTTTTTTCTTTAGCTATTGTAGCAAAAGGCAATGCTGCAATTATGTTTGCTATTAAAAGAATACACAGACTGTTATTGGTAGCTGAAAGCACTATATAATTAGCTAAATTTAAAGATGATGTACATAAAAATATTCACTCGGTAAGATTTTTTTTAAAGAAATTAATACTTTAATTCAGCAAGGATGCACTAAATTGACCAAAAGTGGCAATAATGACTTTTATATTGTTACAAAATATTTCTATTAAAACCAATGGTGCTGTTTTGAACTTTCTGTTCATTAAAGAATCCTGAATAGAAAATGTATCACGGGTTCCACCAAAATATTAAGTTTTCAACATTGATAATAATCAGAAATGTTTCTTGAGCAGCAAATCAGCATATTAGAATGATTTCTGAAGGATCATGTGACTGGAATAATGATGCTGAAAATTCAGCTTTGCATCACAGGAATAAATTACATTTTAACATATATTCAAATAGAAAACAGCTATTTTAAATTGGAATAATATTTCACAATATTACTGTATTTACTGTATTTCTTATCAAATAAATGCAGCCTTGGTGTGCATAAAAGACTTGTATCATAAGCATTAGAAAAATCGGTAACACTTTAGAATAGGGAACACTTGTTCACTACGAATTTTCCCTTAATAAATTCCTAATTTGCTGTTTATTAATAGTTAGTAAGGTAGTTGTTAAATTTAGGTATTGGGTAGGATTACGGATGTAGAATAAGGCATTAATATATGCTTAATTACTACTAATAAATGGCTAATATTCTAGTAATATGCATGCTAATAAGCAACTAGTTAAGTGACCCTAAAATAAAGTGTTACTGAAAAATCTCACTGCTTTGCAAATCCATGTTGTTATACAGTATCTCGCCACCATTTGAACCCTTCCTAAAGGTTGCAGGTTCATCTTGTTCCAGAGGAACAAACTGCTGGTTTGTTTGGTTAGTTAGTTCATCATCCCATCCTGAAACCGCACCGCATGTCAGCTTCAAAACAAACCCTAACATTAACTCAAGCCCATGTCTTGTTTTCCACTTGATGCTTTTCATCTAGTCGTTTCCAAACGGGTAATTTCATCTGCTGTTCATCACTCGTTCAACTTCTCTTGAACTTTCTGAAATGATTCTGTCCTAGGCGGCGGGATAATTAGCAGCTATGGAGATTTGCGCACCGTCATCCGTGGAGCGCGTGATTGTGATGCTCCGGTTGCCGTGCAATCCCGCCGTCTGACGGTGGTTCTGGATCTCGGGCGGTCGCGGTAATTACCGGAAATGATTTGACTTGATCGTGGCATCTTTTCTGTACGCTGCCGCTCTGCCTCGTGTTTTTTTGTTCGTCTCTCAGCGGTGGAGGTGGCTGTAGCTCCGCTGGTCTTCCAGCGCGTAATTAGGAGTCTACAGGTGCAACAATAGCCCCAGTGGAGGGCCGGAAGAATGATTGACGCTAATGAATTTGGTACAATGGTGTAATCAGTGCTGAACATGGCCATGTGGGTGTCTGTGCGTGCGCGTGTGTGGCTTTCTGAGATCTTTTGTTCTGTGTGAATTCTGTCCAGGTCTGCAGGGAGACTCTCTGCGCCGCCGCCTGTCCAGCATCTCTGCCTTACCGTCACACCGATGCCTTTCTTTCTCTCCTATTCTCTCCTTTCTCTTTCGTCCTTGCCATCTCTTTTACATGGGTTTTTCACATTCAGATTCCTCTGCTTCACAGTCCTTATCTACTGTCTGGATGCAGTATTGTGTAAAGTGCTGAAATATGTTTCTTTTAAGGGCATTTTGTGCATGCAATGGGTCTGTGTCTCTGTGGTAAAACGATAACGATCTCCTCCACAGAAATGGCAGTCTTGCTCCTCAGAGCAAGTCTTGCTTGCTAGAGCAGTAGATCATCCAAAATAGAACAATTTGTCATCCTTTTCTTATTCCCATGTATTTTCCTTTATATGTGAAACACAAAAAGAGATGTTCGGTGGAAAGTCAGGGCTGCTCTTTTTCATGCACCAGGATGGTGAGTTTTACTGCCATTCTTCAAAAAGAACAAATAAGCACAATAAAAGCACCACAAAAGTAGTCTGTGACTATATATTGCTGTACTGTTTTTGAAAGTAGTCTTTTATGCTCGCTAAAGCTCCATTTATATGATTAAAAATACAGTAAAAACTGTAATATTGTGAAATATTATTATAATTCAAAATATCAGTTTTCTATTTTAATATATTCTAAAATCTAATTTATTCCTGTGATGCAAAGCTGAATTTCCAGCTTCATTACTCCAGTCTTCAGTGTCACATGATCCTTCAGAAATCATTCTAATATGCTGATTTGCTGCTCAAGAAATATTTCTTATTATTATCGATGTTGAAGACAACTGCACTTTAAAAAGAACAGTATTTATTTGAATATGTATAAATATATATAATGTATATACATTTTTACTAACAATGTTACTTTTGAATGGTCGTGCATATATAGTCTTAAAAATCCTACACTAGGTTTGCGTGAAGACAGACCAAAATTTAATTCTTTGATTCTAAAATTTTGTTTGCAGTTGTCAATTTAAAAATGATGTTTCCTTTTTTATCCCCCACCCCAAACATGAAAATGCACCATCATGTGACTTTATGAAAGCCAATCAGAACATATTTGACAAATTAAATATATCTTTATGTTGAGCCATATGTTAAACCAATGATTTGACACCATCAACATCATACATTTCAGTTATCATGTGATCTTAAATCTAGAATATAAGTCATACGGACTACTTTTAATATGATGCTTTTTCAGAGCTCGGTAGTAAAATAACCATCCAAGTTTATAATATGTGACCCTGGACCACAAAACCGGTCATAAGGGTCATTTTTTTGAAATTGAGATTTATACATCATCTGAAAGCTGAATAAATAAGCTTTCCATTGATGTATGGTTTGTTAGGATCGGACAATATTTGGCCAAGATATAACTATTTGAAAATCTAGAATCTGAGGGTGCAACAAAATCAAAATACTGAGAAAATCGCCTTTAAAGCTGCCCTTAGCAATGCGTATTACTAATCAAAAATTAAGTTTTTATGTATTTATGGTAGGAAATTTACAAAATATCTTCATGGAACATGATCTTTACTTAATATCCTAATGATTTTTGGCATAAAAGAAAAAATGGATAATTTTGACCCATACAATGTATTTTTGGATATTGCTACAAATATATCCCAGCGACTTAAAACTGGTTTTGTGCTCCAGGGTCACAAATGGAAAACAGAAGCTCAGACCTTTTTGCCTAACATCTAATTATGTTTTCCATAGCAGAAGGAAAGTCAAATGGCCTTGGAACAGCAGGGTACATAAATGATGACAAAATGTTCATTCTGTTGGTGGATTTGGTGGGTTGTACATTTAATACCAAATACCCATAACTAAATTTCCACATTTTAATATTATTCAGGCAAAATCATTTCACATCCGCTTAGAAAACCATTTGATCTTGACTCTATATTTACTTAGCATGACGTTCAGTAGTAAAAACGCATTCAAATTCAAACTGCTCCCGTAGCACTTTTCTCCACTCCTCGCCATGTAGCCAGACACTGACCCACATATCTAACCTTTTTCTCCAGGGCTGGTTAGTTTGCCTGGCTGTTAGAAAGCACCAACCCTGCACTTTGTGGCTGCTTTAGGATCTAATTTTGACTCCACTGCTATAATTCAAACCCTCAATAACCGAATACTTCAGAGACCACACACATTTCATATATAAACATACCCTCCGATATTAAAAATATACTTGCGCCATTCACAAATATGAGTATGACTGTGAAAATAGCTCACACCTTTGTTTGTGGCGCCAAGCTTGCATTATTATTTCGAGTCCCTTTATGTCTGAATCTTTGGAGCTCTTTAATCACAGATTCTGTGCTCCTCTCCCACAATCACGAGGAGATGGTCCCTGTAATCAAGGTCAGTCCACATGACAATCATAAGATACACTGTGGCTCTGAGTAAAGAACATAACGCCTCTGTTTGTCTTGTTTACGACTGAGCATCTTTCACAGCTATTCAAGCCTACATGAAATAAAATCTGAACCCATTATATATCTATATGTCTATGCCTATGCATAGGTGTATTTATAAGCATTTGTGCATGTGTGTGTATATATATGTGTGTGTGTGTGTGTGTGTGTGTGTGTATATATATATATATATATATATATATATATATATATATATGCATGTGATATATGCATGTGTATGCTATGCATATGTGTATTTCTGTATATATGCATATGCATTTTCATGCATATGTGTATGTGCACATACAGTATAGTATATACTGTAGTTTGTGTTGTTTAAAACATAAATATATTGTTTTCATGTTTTTATAAAAAATGTAGAACAAAATTTTTTAAATACATTAAATAAAAGGATTCATCATTTTAAATGAATCATTGAAAGATCCAGTTCATAAGAGTCATTTGCATATGAATCAGACTCCACTGCTCATGCCGTATGTTTGTTTTGTGTGTTTGCAGTTTGTTCAGCTTAATAGAAAGATATGTTTCCTTGTCTTCCTAGAATTCATCTATGCATGTTATTCAAAGAAAACAATGTTAGTTTATGTAATTTTATATATAAAAAAATAGTTTATTCCTCCTCTGAAATGACTTTCTATTTCAGGCGACATCACCGACCCCTCTTATTTTAGATGGAAAATGGTTTGAGACCAGCATATCATGTTGACTTTAAAGATAACACATTTAACACAATGCATTTGTAGTCGCAATAGAATATTCAGCAGTAAATAGCATAGAATAGTGATTTGGTTTTATTATTTCAGAGGCAAAAAGTTATTACAAAATGCATTTTTTTAAATATATGCGCATACACTGATCACTCATGTACAATAAGACCAGGAGCATTTGTTTAGCATGCATATAGATTCAGTTTTATTTGCTTTGTCTTTTAGAGGTCATTTGCATTTCCACATCCTCTCATGCATCCGGACGGTCCCACACATTCTCTATGTTCTGGCTTGATTTCCTCTTTAAATGCTTTTAATGAGTAAATCTGGGAAGAAGCAGCGCAGGCAGCAGGGGTTTGGTTTTGTTTCGCGGTCTTGTGGGACTTGTGTATTGTTTTGCGGTGCCTCTGCTCTGAGCTTTAGGGTGCGCGGTGGGATGAGCAGAGCTTGAAAGGAGTGTGTGTGGCATTTTCTCCAAGGAACGAGGAAGGCAGAGCCTTCCCACCAAATTTGGATGAGAAAATAATCAACAGTACAAAAATAAAACAAAACAAATATTATGTAATACGAGATCAAATAGTGTGGACTCAAAGCACTCCGTTCTCTAAAGTTTCACATGAGCAGATGAAGTTTCAGAGGGAAGCAGCATCTGCTTGGAGCTCATCGGGTCCCAAAAGACACATTACATGCAGCCTAATAATCCGATCATAATTCTACTGGAAGCTTACTTGGAACAAAAAACCATCATGTAAAGCACCTCAGTTGGAAAAAAAAAAAAAATCTGATTGAGCTCGATTCAAATGAAGTTTATTTCCGACTGAAATGGCATACATATTAAATAATCTGTTAAACAGAACAATTAAATTGTAAACCTCAAAATTTTACAATCTAATAAAAAAACTCTTGCAGGGACACTGTGCCACATATAAACATTTTATTTGAATTGATTGAAATCTGTGCATATTAATGGGTTATAGAGGTTTCACAGTGTGCCGCATACAGACAAAAAGTGGGCACTATGATTGGCTTGTCACCCTGCAAATCTGTATGATAACTGGTGTAAATGGATCCAAATGAACTGAATATATGTAGAATATGTTTTATATTATATTTATTAAAGCAGTAAAGAATTTTTAAAAATGCATAAACTCAGAGAATTTGATGTGACTCAGTTTTAATGAACAATACACTACCGTTCAAAAGTCTGAGGCCAGAAAGTTCTTTTTTTTTTTTCTTTTTTTTTTTTTAAGAATTGAATATTTTTATGTAGCAGGGACACATTAAATTAACCAAAAGTAACAGTAAGTGCATTTAAAATGTTACAGAAGATTTTTATATATTTATGCTGTTCTTTTGAACTTTCTATTCATCAACAAATCCTAAAAGGACAATATATATATATATATATATATATATATACACAATATATATATATATATACACACACAATATATCTATAATAAATATTTCTTGAGCAGCAAATCAGCATATTAGAATGATTTCTGAAGGATCATGTGACACTGAAGACTGGAGTAATGATGCTGAAAATTCAGCTTTGCATCACAGGAATAAATGAAATTTTAAAATATATTAAAATAGCATATGGTTGTTTTGAATTGAATAAATATTTCACAATATTACTGATTTGACTGTATTTTTAATCAAATAAGTGCAGCTTTGGTGAGCGTAAAAACCTTACCAACCCTCAACCTTTGAGTGGTAGTGTATGCAAATACTACATGCACATCGCAGAGGATTTCTACTATAAAATGCAATTAGAAATGAATTATTTCTGTGCTAAGAAGCATGATTGGTTACACATTATTTTAAGGTGTAATTATACATTAAAGTACTGAGTAATATTAATTAAGTACATGTACTTACTATATGGCTAGGGTTATGATTAGGGTTTGACTTGGGTTACTTGCATGTAATTATGCATAATTAATTGTTATTATAATAACAAGTACATACAACGTGTAACAAGGACACCTTTAAAGTGTTACCGCATGTTCTTGATATATGCTTCTTACTTGCTCAGAAAGCGTGTCTATGGGATATTCATTTTGCTGGACTTGTTACTGTCGGTGATCTTGGTATAGCTAGTCAGATCCACTCTGATATCACAGGTAACCATAGGGATACATCCAACCATCAGATTCATCCGTGCAGAAGAGCTAATGCACAACTACACAATTATACAAGTAACTTGCAATTTTATGTTTCAACCACAGGTGGGGATAGAGAGGGAAAGTTGTGGTGCAACATTAACATACAAAAATATATAAATATGTTTCTTGATGATGACATAAGATAGTGTTCCATAAGATGTTAATAAATATCAAATGAACTAAAACATGAATTACACTGGACAACTTGAACCCAGAGACTTTTCTCATCATTTCAGAAGTTCACTACTGCTGTGTGTGTGTGGTACTGAAAGAGAAATCCATGTTTCAGCCTGGCATCTGACTGGTGTCAAGAAGGAGAGGGGGCGGCACTGGCAGAGATAAAGAATGACTGACACATACTGAGAAACCAGAGATAGAGGGAAGAGTGTGAGATGAAGAGAAGACACTCGACAAAGTCAGGAAAGAGATTGGTGCCACCGATCCGTAGACAGGACGGATGGATAGGAGGAAGGAACACGGTGTGTGTCTTGGCAGGCCGGTCATACTGTATTCTCAAGTTACTTCCTCATGTAGAGCGGACAGAAATGTGAAACAGAAGATGGACAGATTCCCGGCCGCAATGTGAAGCTGTCTAATAGTTATAACCGATAAACAATGCGTTGTTGAAACATTATACGCTGAGCCCAGTGAGGGATGGGAACAAACCAATCAGTCTTCATGAAAGTCTAATGCTGTGGCCATGATACTCTCATAATCGATATTTCCCGCCTGCTGGAGCTAAGTTTAGCGTACGGATGGGATGGACAGCGGATAATAACCAAGACAAAGGGAGGTATCTTTTAGAGAAAGAGTCGAAGAGGCATAATAATGCCCGATCAATCACCCTTTCTCCATTACAAAGCACAACTATTGATCGCTTCAGCATGTTTTTTCGTATTTATTGCATCGCAGTGATTGTTTACACGTTGCATGGCAGTCATAACTCTGACCTTCACATTGTTGTAGAGCCATTATTGCTGTTCGGCACTGCTTGAACCTAATTTACCGGTTTTGGCTCTAGTGTGTCTTTGAACGGCTGCCAGTGTGGTATTGACTCGGGTTGTGTTGTCAAGCAGGGCCGTAACCACCAAAGACATAAAGCCATGACCCCCTCAATATTCAGATTAGTGCTCGATCGATATGAGGTTTTTTTTTTTTTTTTTTCAGTGGCAGCTTGTTAAACTTTTACATTTGCTCTTTCATACTCGGTGGTATTCTTTTTGCAAAGCTTGCTTTTGTCAGTCAGATCTCGTTAATGGTTTGTCTGCTACTTCTTGTGAACAATGCATTGTTCTTTGTGAAAAAAGGGTCCACTACTTACAAATCGTGTATGTTGTGGCATTAAAATACAGCTGTTGGTCACTAGAGCATGATTCTTTGCATTTATTGCATTGCACTGAGAGGCACAATATATCTATTCCATATCAGTTAACAGATATTTAATTAAATTGTGCATGCACAGAATTTAGATTTACATTTGCCATTGTCTAATGCTCACTTAAAGATATTATCTTAAGAAACTTCAGACCTAACTTCACTGTAAAAAAAAAATAATAATAAAAAAAATAAATAAATAAGTGAAAATGTACTGGTAATTTTCTGCCAGGACGTTATCAATTAATTTTACAGACATTTCCATTAACCCTACAACACAACGCAATGAAGTGCAAAATTTAAAATTCAGGTAAAACACCTGTGAAAAATCAATACGGAAAATTCCTTTAATACAGTACATTGTGCCCTATTTTTACAGATTTTTTATAGTGTGATTTGACTCTGGTGTGTATTTTGAGTAGCTGCCAGTGTGGTATTGACTTGGATTGTATTTGTCAAGATTTTTTTATTCTGTCAGGTCTCAATTACAGTCTACTACTAAAATGGATTGTATTTAGTTTTGTCTTACAGTATGAAAGTCAAATCTTTCTTACAGTACCAGAGCTCAAAAAAATTGTCCAGTGGTAACAAAACATGCGTTTTGTGGCACTAAAATACTGTCATTGATCACTAGAACGTTTCTTTGCATTTATCGCATTGCACTGATTGTTTACACCAGTATATCTGTACCATATCCAGGATGAATATTTCTCCCATTTTTGCATTTATATTAGCTTTTATCTTTAGAACTAATTTAATGACACTGTTAAATGTAATCTTTAGCTAATCTTAAAATGTATATATATTTTTGATACTAATTTTGTGATGCCTAAATTTAAAATGACTTCTTTTAGGATTTTACTTTGAATTTATTTAGATAAAATACTACATAATTTTAATATTGTCCATTTATTACTGGCCATACTGTGAAAATAAATATCAGCTTATTGTATCTGTGAAAATTTTAATATTGCTTATCTCTAGTTTGTCCATTGCATGGAAATCATAACTTGCACATTCACAATGTGCTGTATCATTGGTGCTTGGCGCTGCTTGGATGTGGCGGAACTTGCTATTATGACTCTAGTGTGTATTTTGAGTGGCTGCCAATGTGGTACTGAATGTAACTGTCAAGTTTTTTTTCCTGTCAGATCTCAGTTACAGTCTAATACTTTATGCTAACAATGCATTGTGCTTATTTAGAGCAAAGCAGAAAAGATTCAGTGGAACATGCATGTGTAAGATGCTACCATTGATTACTTGAGCATGTTTATTTGCATTTATTGCATTGTATGAAAATCATAAGTTTGATCTTAAAAGTAAAAGCCTTTATTGTGAGCTTGGCAGGCCTAACTTAGCATATTTGGCTGTAGAGTTAAGTTGTTTGGTTGCATTGACTCTCTTTATTTGCTCAAATCTGGTTAATAGTTTGTCTGCTGCTTCATGTGAAGAATGCATTGTCATTTGTTTTGTCTGTTGCCATACAAGTTCATATTTAGAGCTCAAAAAGTTTTAGTGGAATGTCCACACGTGTGTTTTGACATTTGCAGCTGTCAGTTGAAAATGCAATTAGTTTGGTTTTCTAGACACGTTCGGCAGGTCAAACATATCAGGTCGGGTCTTGCTGCTCTCCTCTCTGGTGATTAAGACTTATGTAATGTTTTTTGTGTAGATGTGGAGTGGACTGAGAGCGTCTGTATACTTGCAGCGACTGCGTGTGGGAACTTGCCAGAGGAACACGGAGTAAAAATGACAGCAATGCAAAGCGACGTCCAAAAACCCTAGCCTGCAGTTTCTCATGGGTTGTGTTATGACTGCTTTCCGACGCTCTGGAATCCCTAAAAAGGGACACGGGGTGCTTTGTGGAGCTTGCTTTTTTAAAGAATCGTTATGCATGAACATCAAAGACGCGTTTTCTCTCCCTCCCCTCGAAACACAACAAATATGCATTTGCACACACATGCATGCTCTCAAACTTCACAGCTTTGAGTTTCACCCCCACTACCTCATTACCTACATTTTATAATTAGTGTCAGCTCTTAATTGGCCTCGCAGCGGTGGGTTGCATGTTAAGATCTGTAACAAAATATTCCACCTGCCCTGGCATGACCTAATTATCTTGAGCTCTTACAAACACATCTCGAAATTTAGAAAAAGTGTAAACGTGTGGCGCTGCACTTCACTTAGAAAAATGTTGCTCATTACGAATTTACAGCAGTCTAATTTGGAAAACCATTGGCGGCGAGACAGAGACAAATTGTGGATTGATGAGTTTGTTTTCATGCGTGTGTGCAAAGGTGTTCGCCGTGTTTGTGTGCATCGCGCTCGTTTGTTTTGACCCCGGGCCCCACTGACCAGACTATTACTGGTGCATGTAGCGGTTTGCATGCCGTGCAGCGGGACAGCGCATATAAATCAAAGTGAGCAATTGAACCTTTAAATGGCAGATGGGGAAAGAGGGATGCTGGACTTTTCCCCCGATTTATTTGGGTCAGATCGCTGGCCGTCTTTGTTCCCGTCTCCGTAGACCGCTGGAAGGTCATGAAACACTCTTCAAATACATTTGGAGCGCCTCGCCTTTGGCTTGCATTGCATGTGTGGAAAACAATTAACATCCAATCAGTGTCCTGTCACTAGTTTTTATGCTACTAGAATACTAATAACCATAACAGGTCTTATTATTGCATTATGTTGACATGTTAATAATTCTCTTGGCGGCCTGGATGCTGAAGATCTTTCCATTCCTGAAGAAACCGTTCTGCAGGTCGTTCAAAAAATTCCACGTTTGTCCTGATTTATACTGTGTGACAGAAAGGAAAAGAATGTTGACAGGACTTTTCTCTCTGAAGATCTTCTAAACATTTAATTCCACCACTAAAAGAGAGAGAAAGAAGAAGGACAAGAAAACTGCACAACTTTGGTCCATTTCTTCTTCTGTCGCTCTCCAATGGAAAGTTCTTCCCCCGTAGCCGGTGCAGTTAATAACAAGGCGTCAAGCTGCACAAATAAGTAATTATATGTATGAGCCTCAATGTGAAAGGGACACAAATAGCCCTGTCAAAAATGTCCGCATCACAGAATGAATATGCTATGCAAATAGCCTCTGTCAGTAGTGGCAACAGCACGCAGACTCATTTATCGCCAGCGCATGTGGCAGGGCTTTTTTTCAAAGTCTAATAAAAAGATCAACAATAACCAGAGCAAGCGTAACAAGCTAACTCCTTTGTAATTTGGATGACTTACAAAACTCTGATTTAATGAGGTTTTTAAATAAACATTTTATATTCATTTCAGTTTGACAATGGATGGCTGATGAAACTTTGCAAAGAGTCTTAGGTTAGCAGTGAATAATAACGCTAATAAGTTTGTTGAAGTTGAAGTTATGAAGCAAAAAGGGAATGGTAACAACAGAGTAGTTGTTTTTACTGGGAATTTAATGAAGAAATGGTTTCTATGTAATAATTCATGTACCAACAACCAACAACCTATAGCCATGTGGCATATATATATACAGTGCCCTCCACTAATATTGGCACCCTTGGTAAATATGAGCAAAGGTGGCTGTAAAAATAAATCCGCATTGTTTATCCTTTTGATCTTTCATTCAAAAAATTCATAAAATTCTAACCTGTCATTGAAGTAAAACAATTGAAAGTGGGGAGAAAATCTCATTGTGAAATAAATGCTTTTTCTAGTTCATGTTGGCCACAATTATTGGCACCCAATTATTGCAACGTCCTTTTCCCAGGGTAACAGTTCTGAGTTTTCTCCTATAATGCCTGAAGAGTTTGGAGAACACCTGATAAGAGATCAGAGACCATTTTCTTCATACAGAATCTCTCCAGATCCATGTTAGTACTTCTTCTCTTTAGTTCACCTCACTCATTTTCTGTAGGGTTCAGGTCAGAGGACAGGGACAGCCATGGTACAAGATTCATTTTGTGCTCAGTGACCCATTTTTGTATTTATTTTGATGTTTGTTTTGGATTGTTGTCCTGGTGGAAGATCCAAACACGGCCCATTATAGGATTTCTAACAGAGGCAGTCAGGTTATGATTTTTTATCTGTTGGTATTTGATAGAATCCACGATGCCATGCATCTGAACAAAATGTTCAGGACCTCTGGCAGAAAAACAGGCCCACAACGTTAAAGATCCAGCAGTATATTTAACCGTGGACATGGGGTACTTTTTTATCCCTGTTTGTACTAAACTCATCTGGTGGGTTTGCTGCCAAAAATCTATTTTATAGTTTCATCTGACCATAGAAGCCAGTATCATTTGAAGTTCCAGTCGTGTCTGACAACTGAATATGCTGGATTTTGTTTTTGGATGAGCTTGGAGACTTTTTTTGAAACCCTCCCGAACAACATGTGGTGACGTAGGGGCTGTTTGATGTATATTTTTTAGGCTTTCTGACTCTAAGACTCAACTAATCTCTGCAATTCTCCAGCTGTGATCCTTGGAGAGTCTTTGGCCACTCTAACTCTCCTCCTCACCATGCATTAGGACGATATAGACACACGTCCTCTTCCAGGCAGATTTGTAACATCTTCAGTTATTGGAACCTCTTAATTATTGCCCTGATGGTGGAAATGTGGATTTTTAATGCTTTAGATTTTGTCTTACAGCAGCTTTCTATTTTGTGAAGCTCAACAACCTTCTTCTGCACATCAGAACTTTATTGTTTGGTTTTACTCCTTGTGATAGATGATTAAGGGAATTTGACCTTTGTTTTCTTTATATTTATAATCCTGTGGAACAGGAAGTCATAGCTGGACGATGTCATGCTCCTAGTCTCCCTGGTGTGCTAAAAAAAAATGTAAATGTGATTGGGAATATACTTCAGAGATATTTTACTCATAAGAATTTCCAGGGGTGCCAATAATTGTGGCCAACATCCATTGGAGAAAAACATTTATTTTATCATGAGGTTTTCTCCCCACTTTCAGTTGTTTTACTTCAATGATAAGTTTGAATTTTGTGAATTTTTTGAATGAAAGATCAAAAGGATAAACAATGCAGATTTATTTTCACAGCCACCTTTGCTCAGATTTACCAAGGGTGCCAATATTAGTGGAGGTCACTGTATATATATATATATATATATATATATATATATATATATATATATATATATGTTTACATATAGTCAACAAGAGAAAATAATAGTTGAATTTTTAAAATTATCCTGTGCAAAAGTTTACATCCCCTTGATCCCCTTGGGGGGAAAACTTTTTGAATTTGAAGATCAGGGTCAATTGAACTTATTTTGTCTTCTGGGAAACATGTAACTATCTTCTGTAGCTTCTGAAGGGCAGTACTAAAAAAAAAAAATAGGCAAAATAAGAAAAATGCACACATCTCCATTCTGTTCAAAAGTTTTCACCCCCTGGCTCTATATTATTTATTTGATTATGATTATTTTGATATATGTTTGTGTTTAAGTATATGTGCACAGTATAGATAAATAGATAGATTACTCCATGTTTTTCCATTGCTCTCACATAAATAACCAGTCCTGACTATTGATAGCTGGTACATATATGTAATTTGGTGTAAACGGTATAGCAAAATGTCTTGCAGACACATTTCTATGGTCAGCCTATGTATATACTGTCAAATGTCCCAGCCCTAACTGTGAAGTTATCAACATTGATTTCAGCCTGAAACACACCATTGTTTGCTTATTCTGACATTGTTTGTGGTCCTAGATTATCGTAGAAACGAGTTTGCACATCCATGGGAATTTAGGTTGTGATTTAGGTAATGCAGTGTGTTCTCCATCGCCTCGGGCCCTGTGGGTTTCAGGGAGTCAGGGGCTACAGATACGTCTAATGAATGTCTGATACATGTCTCTCCCCGGCGGCCACCATGACTGCAAGAGCAAATCTCAGAAAAAGAATGAGAGAAACTGAGGGAACACTAGAGAGACTCTCAGGAAAAGTGATGCATTGTTTGTGTTTTTCTTCTGTCTTGGTACTTAAAGGAATTGACCGTCTCTTCCAGGCAATTAGAGCGGTGTGGTAAAGCTCTTGAGAGCAGTCAATAACAGATAGCGTGAATAACTGAGGGTCTTACGGCCACTGCGCAGCACTCCTTAATCAATTAGACTCCACAAAAGCCCTTTGAATCAACGACACAGTCATGATACTTGGCTTTTCCCCTTTGCTAACAAAGAACAATGTGGCTGAATAGAAAATCATTAAAGGGCAGAGATGTCTGATCGCTGTGGGTTCACTTACATACTGCTGCTTTGTGGGATTGCTTGCTTTTTGCACTATTTTTCTTTGCCCTATCTGCTGTCTTAATTTAAACAAATATATAATTAAAATTGATATGTTTTGAATGAATCATTTGAATGAATGACACACTCAGTCAACCACTCGTTTCGTTCCCAAAGGAATCTGTGATTTTGAACTAAACATTTGCATAATTGTTTCAGTCACACTTGTGTAAACTCAGTCACTTGTTTCGTTCCAGAATGAATCCATGGTTTTGAATGTATCATTTGCATAATTGTTTCAATGTTATCTTGTAAAGTCAGTCACTTGTTTAGTCCCTGAATGAATCTGTTGTTTTGAACAAAAATCGATTGAACAATTGATTCGATGACACTGTTGTAAAGTCATTCAATTAGTTCTTTCCTAAATGAATCCAAGGTTTACTATGAATCGTTTAATTGATTCAATGACACTCTTGGAAAGCCAGTGACTGTTTTGTTTCTGAATGAATCTGTAGTTTCGAATGAATCATTTGAATAATTGATTCAGTGACACTCTTACAGTATAAAGTAAGCCACTTGTTTCATTCCTGGATGAATCTGTGGTTTTAAATGAATCATTTGAATAATTGATTTAATGACACTCTTGTAAAATCGTTCCTGAACAAATCAGTGGTTTTGAACAAATTGATTGAACAATTGATTAACTGACACTTTTTATAAAGCCAGTGACTTGTTTCAATCCTGAATGAATTCGTAGTTTTGAATGAATCGTTTGAATAACTGATTCAGTAAAGTCAATAAACTTGTTTCCATCCTGAATTAAACCATGGTTTTAAATGAATCATTTGAATGAATATTTCCAATGAATGACTCATTCTTAAGATCAGTTAACTTGTTTCATACCTGAATGGATCAGTGTTTGTGAACAAATCGTTTGAATGAACGATTCACTCATAAATACAGTAATTTATCGCCACTTACTGGTGCAGTGCACTGAAAAGCAATGTTAAATACATCTTTGTAAAGTAATTGAAACTTGAATCAGTCTAATTACTAGTTGATTATTCACATGATTACATAGTACAAGATACGTTTCAGTGTCTTACTGTGAAAGGAAAAAATAGTATGTTGGAAAAAATAGTGTTTTTCTTGAGTTGTCACGCTGTTTTGTAAGTGGGTTCATTGTTCAAACAAAATCCTGCTTGAAACCCTGATGGAGTCTGTTGGAGAAATGGCACATTCTTTGCTCAATAAAAACAGTGAGAAGATTTATTACATTCCGTAATCAAATTCCATGAGCTGCTCTCTTGGCCCAGCACTCATGCCCTCTTTTCATAAACTGACCTTTTGGGTCACGGTGGAAAAAATTAAATTCTTCTAGGCCAGCATGAAAGATTTAGACTTCTATAACAACTCACTGCAATGAGTTTTCTTGTTCATCTTACCTCACGAAAGAGTCTGTCCTTGAGCGTGTTGAAAAATCCTCTTTCTTGATTCCTTTTTGAATATTATATGTTCAGGTCAGGCAATGGAGGTTTATTGTAATTAAATCGGCAGCGCTTGCAGCTGGCATGAATGGGTGTTCCAGTGTGCTCACTGAGCACCTCAACGGTCCATTTATTTGCTTTTGTGTGAACATGATGGACAATTAAAGAGCCTTAATACTGAACTGATTAGGACCTGAAAAGGCCTGATTGGTGGTGAAAAGTGGTACCTGATGATTTGTGCTGAATGGGTTTATTCCTGCACAGCTACAGCAGTCTGGCCCCAGTTACAGCGTTAAACACATTCTCCTGACTGTGGCCTTGGTGGCATTTTCTCTTAATGCTTTGACCAAGACCATCTAGAATCTCACATTGAGAACACTTCAAACGTGCGTTGCTTGAAGAGATCTGAGCGATTTGAGTGTTGCACACTTAAGTAATTCTTTTCTGAGAATTATAATTGAAATAAACTATAAAAACCTCAAACTTATTATTTTTCTGCTAGTTTATTTCATTATAAAATAATGAATATACTGTATAATTTCATTTAATTTAAATTTATTATTTTCCGCTACACACAGAAAAATAGGGGTATTGTTTCTGTACCTTAAGGTACATTTGCCACGAAAGTACCCTGTAAGGTACAGAATATGGTCCTTAAGGT
>JAFVLL020021504.1:0-20446 GCA_021397915.2 Tor tambroides
ATGATTTTAAAGTAAAATAAAGTTTATAATCTTTAAATATCATTTGTTGCCATTTTTTAATGTGCCCCTCTGGTTAAACACTGGCCCCTCCTTGGCCCCCCTAGTAAAATTTGTCTAGAACCGCCACTGATTAGAATCATTGTAATGTGATGATCGGGTGCGGGTCGGGTCGGTTGTCTAAATCAGAGAAAAATATAGGTGCGGGTGGGTGGCGGGCGGATAATTTATTTGAAGCAGCGGATTCGGGTGACGTTTGAGCTCATCCGTGCATCTCTAATGTTCACACAGCGCATTGTCAGTCAATAAATGGAAAAAAGTAACTCAGATATTTTCTTGTAAATTAAAAAAGTAATGCATTACTTTACTAGTTACTTGAAAAAAGTAATATTATTACGTAACTCACGTTACTTGTAATCCCAACACTGCTCATAGAACTACCTACTGATGGTCTGGACCCCAGTGCTCTTTGGACTTCGTCTCTGGCCTATATCCATGAGCCTGAGTCATGCGCAGGAGCCATGGTTGGTGAGTACGATCCATTTCTTCTACTTTATTGCTAGTTTGTTTGTTTCACTACTAGCCTTTCTCTGCAGCGCTACTTTGACATGTTTCTGTTTTTCTGACTTCTTTCAGATTTGACCTCCCCTGCTAAGTCAGAACCTCCCGCTGTTGACTGATTATGGTGATGGTTTCACCCATTGGTATTGGATCCAGGCTGGTGGTAGCCCTCATCTTCGGCTTGAACACGCAGCCTGGGCTTCTGCGGAACCCTCCCAGCATCAGGTCCCCCAGTTTAACGCTGAAACCTCAGAACCTGCAGGTCCTTTTTGCGGGTTGAGCACTCTTGGAGTGTATGCTTCATGACACCCTATCCCCTTGCTGGGTGTCTGCTTTGAGAAGCTGCCCTGGCCAGGGTGCGCTACTCATCTCTTACCCTGAGTGGTCTCCTGAGATTTGAGTCTTTCCTTTAACCATCATACACGTTCTCTGAGATAGAGCTCCTCTCGCTGAGGTGTTGAGTGGCTCAAACACACCTTAATTCCACTCTGCAGTTCGATAGACAGTCAGGCTCGTGGGTCCTCACTGTCATACTGCTCTTATGGACGAACCAATTATCGCCCCTCCATGAAGTGGGGTTGAGCACACTGCATTCCCTGAGGTACAAGTGAGTTGTGTTTCTGTGGAAATCCTTCCTGAATGCTTCAGCTCTGAGGAGCAGTAGCTCTGTAGGCATGAATGGTTTGTGGGTACAGCTGTTGCTTCGGGTCCGATCAGGTCTGGTTATACAGGACCCACACATGCATGCTCTCTATCGAGAGAGCATGAGACTGCATCCAACTGCACCAGTTGACCGTCTCTTATTGGTCCCTGCTGGATTACCCCTTCTAATCTAGTGCCACCTTCTGGTCAAGCTTAGAAGTGCTCCCCTCTCTATGAGTCGCTCCCAGTGTGCGCTCTAATAGCCAGCCTCACCTTGAGAGCCGAGAGTGCTGCTCCCAAAATCTTCATTTGCAACAATACTGAGTTGTTAGGCCTGTCTCTGTTGCCTCCTTGGTCAGTTACCCCTGTGTTGGGACCCTGTTGTTCCCTGTAGAAATGTGTGATCCCCTTCTAGCTGGATCCCATTTCTTTCTTTTTTTTTTTTTTTAATTAACAACAATTTGCAAACCGGAATAACAAGATATCACATATCAGTTCAACTTTCCACCACCCTCCTACCCACCCTTCCCCTGCGGTCTCTTTAAAATGAGGTACCTAATGGATAGAAAAGTTAACAGAAAACCAAAGCCACATGAATTATAATACCTAAATTCCAGCAATCAAGAATGCGAAAGAAAAAATAAAATAAAATAAAAATTCAAAAATACAGCATTAAGGCATTCATTCTGAGTCCTGATCATTGTTTTGTGCAATATACTCTGAGATCTTCTCAGCCGCTATAGTCCAGATCTTTAATGACATTCATGCCAAGTTCACCCGAGCCATGGATATTTCAAGCATTATAATGTTCCAAAATTGTATCAACCACTTGTACATATCCAGAGTATGTAGTGGAAGCCAGTGTTGTGCTAACAGTTTTTTTTTTGCAGATGTTAAGCTGGCCAGCCAAAGAGATTTTTGAAGCTTAGAGAAATCCAACAGAGAATCATCACTCAGTAATAATATAGACAGGTTCACCGGTATAGGATAGTCAATCATTTTTGATAAGATTATGCCCACCTCATTCTAAAATTATTTAACTTTAGCTGAATCCCATTTCTGATGTCCCATTTGCGATCTTTCTGCCCCCAGACATGGCTGTGCTCCCCGCACTGCGAGAGGGTCCTTTTGAACCCCCCGGTCCTGGGCAGACTGTGTGAGTCCTCCTCTCTACTTGAGAGCTAGGTGTTCTCCCATTGGGCAATTGATCACTTCGGTCGAGCTGAGTTCCTCTCTCTCCTCGCTGGGGGTTGAACCCTTCACTCTTTGAGCTCCATGGCAGTGACATCAGGTAGTTTGACCGCTTGCTGAATCCCTGATAACCTGCCTCTATTTGGGTCAAGCCTGGCAGTGCTCCCCTCGCTTCGGAGGGTTGTCTTTGAGCTTGCCGCTCCCGATTGAACGTTTGAGGCCTCCTCTCAAGTATTCCGCTCTTTTAAGCTCCATTGAGCAGCAGCCTCAGGTTGTTAGGCCTCTCTCTGCCTCCCTGTTAAACTGCTCTCCTTGTTGGTTGAGCCTAGCAGTGCTCCCCTCACCCTAGGGGGGTTTCTTATGAGCACGCCGCTCCTAGATTGAGCGTCTGAATCCCCCTTCTATTTTGGAAGTTGGGCCTCCGCTCTTTTGAGATCCGGATAGCAGTCATGCCAGGTTGCTGGGCCATCTTCTGCCTCCTTGGCGGGTTGCTTGCTGAGTGAGCTAGCAGTGCTCCCCTCACCATGAAGGGTGTCTTGCAAGCACGCCGCTCTCTTCTGGGCATCTGTGAGCAGTTGCTCCGGAGTCTATTCTGTGACTGCTATGATTGATTTGGCGATACTCACCTCACACGGAGAGTTTTACTATGAGATACGCCTTTTCAGTCCACATGCTAGATAGAGAGCATGAGACTGCATCCAACTGCACCAGTTGACCGTATCTTACTGGGCCCTGTTGGATTACCCCTTCTAATTTAGCATTGCTTTCTGGTCGAGCTTAGAAGTGCTCACCATGAAGGGTGTCTTCAAAGCACACCGCTCCCTTCTGGACATCTGTGAGCAGATACTCCGGAGTCTGTTCTGTAATTGCTATGGTTGAGTTGGCGATACTCCCCTCACATGGAAGGTTTTACTATGAGATATGCCTTTTCAGTGCACATGCGCTCTGAGCATGTGGTCTCTCGCTGAAGTAATTGTCGCTCCCTCAGGGTGCCTCAGTCATGTAGGGTTCCTAGGCTTGTCTAATGACACCTTTGGTTACCCCTTAAGTAATGGTGTTTTAAAATCTATGTTATGGTAAGTGCACACGCTGAGCTTCTGTGCACTTTCTAAAAATCCACATTGTGGTAAGTGTGCACGCTAGGCATTCTGTGCACTTTCTAAAATCCTGTATGATAAGAGTTATTCACTGTCAGTTTCGTTCTCTTTCTCTGAGCTGGTTCAGGCCCCGGTTTTCACCTTTTTTTTTTTTTTTATTCAGTGGTGGAAATGGGCTGCCATAGTTTGTGGAATGCAAACAATGAGCAAATTTCCATAACCGCAGAACTTAAAAAACAACAACAACAAAAAAACATATTTATTATACATGTTCTGATGCTCTGCACTGATATTTATATTGCCCTGTTTATGAGGCACTTGGTGCTTTACCTAATTGTCGGAGAAAAGACATGCATGTACTTTCATTATTCTAAGCACAATGTGAAAAACCAGTTTGTACAGTCAACACTCTTGATACTTATAATACCAGAACAGTCAATCATCTTGGAAGATAACTACAATTATGACCCTTTGAAAAAATTAAAAGTATGAAAATGGTATTTTTACAAGAAATGGATGATCGCTGGTTTCTCCACAGTCACATGACAGGTAAAACCAGACGACTTTATAGTAAGCCACAGCAGTTTCCAGTAAGTCACATTACATCGGGGGGAATTACACCCTCCTGTTATATCAAGGTGAAAACAAAGAGTATCTTTTTAGAAACTTACCTTGTAGTTTCAGAATACGTGAATAATTCTTGTAAGCACAGAAGGACATCTATAACGTGTAATGAGTGCAGTTTGTCACCATGACCATCATTCCACTTTACAGTGCAGTTGTGTTCACACCAAATATTAAGAACACACATTGGAGGGAAAATTAGATCTTGTGCTATTTTACTGCTCACCATATAGAAAAGATCAACAAATTGTAAAAATTTTACCCTTCTCCACTGCCTTGTATTCATTTATTGAAATGCACAACAAAGTGTGCTGAATTTATATGATTTTCATGGGTTTATGTGAATCACTTAAGTTAACCAAACCCAATTTGTTCACCTAACTTTGACATCATGGAATGACGTTTTAAGTGACTCAACTGAGTTGTCTCAGAGGGATTAAATATGGTTCCTTGACAAGTTTAATTTACTCAATTTCATACATTTTTGTGTCATATCCCTTTGTACTAGCTAGTACTATTGTACTAACTAGCTGCCTATCACCTAGAAATAACATGTATTAGTATAGTAAATGATAAGAATGAAAAACTCCCTGAGTAAAGCAGCAATCATCTTTTCTATGTGCCCTTCCCTCAGTCTGTAAAAGCTGCACTCTACACACAATGCTAACTATCCCCCTTACTGAAATAGATCTAAATCCTAACATAAATAAACATTGAACATACTCAAATATCCTACTTTTCTCATCTTAAAACAAAAACACATACCTGTGAAATAATGCTCAACTGACCGTTCGCAAAGAGCTTGATTGACAGGAGATCTGACCAATCATAATGCTGAATCCGCCATATTGTCTGGTAAACAAATCAGACAGAAGAGTAGATTAACTTCGGTGGACTTAAACTTGAAAAATGGTGAAAAGTAAATATGAAAAGGCGATCGGTTCACTTGTGCCACTTGAACTGAGGCGCTACAGCAATCTGTCACGACACATTAAAGAGCCACAAAACGGTATTTATTTTATGAATTTCTTAAAAAATGGCCAAATTTGAAAGCTGAGGCCATGTTTCATACCTAAAGTAACCTGCTCTGTCTTGTCTGTTGCCCCCCCCCCCACAAAAAAAAAAAAAAACATTTTCAAGTGCTGTTGAACATATTCAGTTAGCTCATAATGACCGTATAATTTAATCTACTGTCAATTTTACAGTAATTAAAATGAAAGAAAGTTTAGAAGAGAAACACATTTTTATTGTGTAGATTACAAAGGATGTGAGTAAATCAGCCATTCTGTGTTTTCCTGTTTTTTTTTGTTTTTTTTTTAACTCATTATGTGTTTATGAAGAGCAGATTATACATTTATAGCCTAGGAGGTATGGTTCAGCACAATAAAATGTGACTTACTGGAAACTGCTGTTAGTGTATAAGTTGACTGTTTTTACCTGTCATATGTCTGTCAGTCTGTCAGCGATCATCTGCTTCCTAATTCCTATTTCATTCTTTTCTCGAGTTTCTCAAAGGCTCATAACTACACGTTTTAATGGCTCTGCACAACCCGGGGCCCAGAAATCTGATAACACAAGAATCCTTAAAGATGACTGACAGTATGAATAGGGTTGACTCAACATACTGGTTTTCTCACATTGTGGCCATATTTACTGTAGGTGCATATGAGCAAGTTAGAATTGTGAAATGTCTCATAAACAGAGCTATAGCATCTGGTCTTGGGTCTTTATGAATATAAATACTTTTTAGAGTTCATTGGATGTGTAAATTTGCTCATTGATTGCATTGCCTCAGTGCAGTACACTTTTATGTTCCCATATGTCTGACTTTCAAAGATAGATATATTAGTTTATTTTATCACAATATCACAGTTAAGTGAACACGGGTGATTTTTAAACAGTTTCACTTTTTTTCCAAATATTAAGCAAATGTTGCAATTTTTGGGAATGGGTGCTTTAAAAATATTAAAATGCCAATATTAAAATGTTATTAGGCAAGTAAAGCAAAACAGCAGCCTTTGATTGCATCATACATTATATTTTCTAAAGTGAAAGTGAAAGTATCAGCAACCACATTTTTTTTCTTTCAGCAAATCCTGTAATGGTCTCTAAAACACACTAGAGAAACTGGAGTTTGTACCATTACATCCCTGTAAACCACATATATAAGAATATAACACATTACAAGAATATCTATCAAAATCAAAGTGATAAGCAAGTCAGGTCAAAAGTAATCCAAAAGTAATCAAAAAGTAGTCAGATTCTGGAAACTGGCACACAGTTGTACACCTCACATCTGAAACAACAAGTATTTAATTCAGAAACAAATCTTTATTTTATGAGGATTGGTTAAGCAGAAATGTTTGGTCTGTCATGGGCCTAATGGATGATAATGGTAACATCTTAAAACATATAATTTGTCTTCAAAATCATTTCTTCGCCATCATAGATCCAGTTCCTTGAGATGTTCTTATTCAAAAATTACTGTTCTTCCCTGTTTATATGTTGTTGATATTGCATTAAAAAACAACAACAACAACAAAAACCTCTGCATTAACAACTGCATAAGACAGGGTCTAATCAAAACTTATGACATATGTTCTGAGCATCAGATGGAGAAAAGTTCATTCATGAATTCATGACCTCAAGGATGGATTATTGTAATGCTTTATTGGATTCACCAAGGCACTTGGCAGCTTGTGCACCACGCTGCTTTTACTGTGTTGAAGCTACTGGACATGCATTTAATGGGGAAATCTCTGCCAGTTTGCTGAGTTTGAATGTTCAGTTCATCTGCGACTGCATGCCGTAATCTTGAGTTCTTGTGAGACTGGTGAAACAAGCTGTACAGCTTTAAATGAACAATTCGAACTGACTGCAGACAGACATATCAATCAGTCACATACTGCAAACTCCAGCTGGCACGCTAGACAATGTATGGATTTGGCTCTGAGAAAATCCTGTTTTAGCTTTTGAAGTCCCCCATTATTTTGGCCTGTCAGAACTGGCGCAGCAAGACCGATTAGATTTTGGTGCAGAAGTTCTCATAAAAGCATTGCATCTTTAGTTCTCATCTCTCTTGGCAACTTATGCTACTTTTCTCTGGCTGCTGTAACTGTGCGTTTATGAAGAACATTTATTGAACATAGCTGATTTTTATTCTTTAACCATTAAGCAGTTGTTGTGATTTTTGGCAACAAACGCTCACTGTAAAAAGTTGTGCAAACTTGCTGACTTAATTCAATAAAGAAATCTTAACTTAATTGTATTGTGTAATTTAAATCTAATTTACTAATATATTAAAAGCATTCTTATTTTGAGTTCTAGTTACTTCTCCCATTTATGAAATAAAAATCCACATTCAAATGCAAAAATTTGCATTCAAATTTTAGGTGTGAGTTAACTTAAGGAAGCCTTAAAAGTGAAAGGTAAAGGTTACCCACACTTGGAATTTGCTACAAGTCTAACTCTCTAAGCATTAGGCCACGACTTCCCCGTGAGTCAGTGGCCACGAGATGCAATGACAATATAAGTGTTGTTGCATTTTAATGTTTTTGTTAGCCTTTCCAGTTGAACCCACTAGATGCATTGTTCATTTAAAATACTGCGGAAAAAGAGAACATCAGTGCGGAGAATATCTTGTTTACATCAACACTGAAACCAAGCCGTTCACACAGAACGCATAATTTGCGCATTTTCTGGAGGGACATCTATCACCGTTGCATCCGTGTCTCTCACAAGAGAGCTGCATGCATAGAAAGCTAATATGTTAAATTATTAAGCTAATAATGTTACACTGATGTAAGTTCAACTTTTTAAAAAAATATTTCTCGAGACTTTATGGCATTTTCCCCCCATCCCACCGTTCCTCAAGGTTTTTTTCTTTTTAATGCATACATACATGATGCTGTTTTGTTTATAATTGTTTAAGCAACCTAATTTATTATATTTGGTTTATAAAAATTATTTGAAACATTATGCACTTTTTTCGCAGATTTTTTTTTTTTTTTGGCCTCAGGAGAGAAGCCAAAAGCTATTTCCCCCTAGTCTCAGCGTCAAGCCTGGTTTATACTGGTTTATATAAAATGGCGTTATCGTGGAGTGGGCGGCTGTTCATGTTGAGTGTGCAAGGCCCCATTTCGCGAGGCGGTGTGCACTGCATTTTTTTGTAAATTTCTGCGTGGCTCCGCTTCCCGAAGATGCAGGAATTCAGGGCGACTCTAGCCGAACAGGCACATCTGTATCGGCATTTTCATCTTTCCCATTCCAAAACATTAACTTTGTTGTTTTTTTAATCCATTCTTTGGTAGAACAACTTGTGTGCGTGGGGGGCGTTGTCTTGCTGCATGATTAACTTTCTCTGGAGATTCAGTTCTTGGACAGATGTCCTGACATTTTCCTTTAGAATTTGCTTGTATAATTCAGAATTAATTGTTCCATCAGTGATGGCAAGTCATCCTTGCCAGTCCTTTGCTACCTCACAGACTATTAAATGTCTTGCGATTGATCTTTGTTTGTCAACCAATCCTGGGTAGGGTAAAAATGGTCTTGAATTTCCTCCATTTGCACACAATCTGTCTGGACACCCCATTGATTAAAAACACCTCTGAACAGACAGACTCTAATTTCACATTCAAATTAACTGCTAATCCAAAAGATTCACATACTTTTGCCACTGACAGATATGCAACATTGGATCATATTCCAGAATAAATAAATGACAAAGTATATATTTTTGGATTCTTTTTGTCAACTTTCAGGACTTGTGTGAAAATCTGATGATCTTTTGGGTTATATTTATGCAGAAATATAGACATTTCTGAAGGGTTCACAAACTTTCAAGCAGCACTGTATCTATACAGTTTAGCTTTGTATTACTCCAACACTTACCTCTGCATTACAGCACTGTGTATTAATCTTAATTTTGTGTTTCTCTTTAATGTCCAGATCTTTCACATGATTAACAGTTTGGTTCTGGTTTTGTCAATTAAAATATTACTGAATGCAACATATCTGAACAATGAAAAAATAATAAATAAAAGAAAGAAAATAACAGATCCATCAGGATTCAAAATTAACTTACAAGAAGGTTTGGTGGGTTTCATTAATTCAAATCAATTAATATTTTTAACTGAATATTTGCTTAGAATTCTCATTCCCACATGGAGGACATGAAATGAATGGAAACCAAATTATTTTGCCCACCAAGAACACAGAATGTGGAAGCAGCCCTCAGCCACACTATTGGATAGTTCATTAGGCCATTTGGATGCCCCTTGATGTGTTGAAGCAGGGATGAAACAACATTTAGAAAGAATGGAGAAAGATGCTGCTTAAATTCAGATTATGCAGTTACTTCTGTCAGCAGGGGCACATGGGTCACGTTGCCAAACCAAAATGTAAATGATGCTTTGAGTCTTAAAACATTCTTCAAAAAAACAAACAAAAAAACAACAACGTATTTTGTGTTGTGACGAAGTCCTACAAGATTGGCACGACACGAGGGGAAGAAAATAATGACATAATTAAAATTTTTGGGTGAACTCTCTCTTTAAACTCTGCTGTTGTCTTTACAGTGTGTATATTTCATAATTTATAATTTCACATTTTTATTTACTATTTCTGTATTAGAATCAATTCCATATTATTTCCTGTTCTTTTATCTAATGTTTGAAGGAATTTTGTACCTTTATTTTATATATATATATATATATATATGTATGCAGCTTCAATGCTGTATTTGCACAATAAAATACCTAAATGAATGTAATCATGAGTTTTTAGTATGAAGGCAGCATTTTTTAACCTTTTTTTGTGTGTGTGGACACACGTAAATGAGGATGAAAAATGAAAAAAGCTTTTTGTTTGGAGTAATAAGCAAATTATGTGATGCTGAATGCTGGATGAGAGCAGATATAATCATCACACAGTCTGAAGCTGCAGACAGAAACATCAGACTCAAGGCAGAAACACAACCTCTAAAGTAAGAACAACTCACATTTCATTCTTTAACTAGAATTAAACTTTAAGATGTTAATATTATGTGAATGAGTATGAAATGTGTCCTGCAATGGGGGCACAGAAATCAATCAGATTTCATTAAAAATATCTTCATTTGTGTTTCGAAGATGAACCAATGTCTTATGGGTTTGGAAAGACACAAGGTTGAGTAAATGATAACAGAATTGTTATTTTAGGGTGAACTAACCCTTTAAAAAAATCCCTGAAAGTTTGAGTTAGAATAGTTTGCAAGAACTTGGTTATAAACTGTGAAAGCGAGTAATAAGTAGATGAGTTTATCTCTTTTATGTTTGACTTGATAAACTCATCACTTGTTAGCAAACACCTTTTTCAAATGTGAATTGTTTTAAACATCATATACAGCATACATGGTACAGCCAGTACAATGAAAGTGAGTAGTACTACCGATGTATTTTAATGAATGAAGTCATGCTAATTTGGAAGGCTTTGAGCATGAATAAAGCATGACTATTTAGATTTTTGGCCTTACTGGACATGTTTTTAAAGTATTCACCGTTGAAAAGTGATCTTCAACAATGAATTACCTGCCAAATACCCATAAACGCCAACTTCACTTAGACTAAGAATCCTCTGATCTCCAGGAATATGAACAATCATATAACGACCCACCATCCCACCGCATGAGAAAGTGGCTGTAGCACCGCCCTCAAGAAATCACAGCACATCTACAGACAGAAAGATCATCTGTTATACATTTCTGTTCATCTGCATTCATATTAACCAAGACAGTGAAAGAAATATCCTCACACGGTGTTGTTGTAAATGTCAAGGAAGTTCCCGATACGAATCACTGCCCCGTTAATTCTCAAGGCATTGGTTGGTCTGTTAGTGATGGTGACTCTTTTCACTCTGTATACCTTCAGTAGATCCACTCTCCACCACGGGTCGGTCTCAGAGTTAGTGTGGGAAAAGGTGGTCAACAATCCATCAAGAGCCAATTCAGGTCTACAGCCTAAGTTATTTGATGACTGAGTAGTTTTGCCCCATAGTGCTGCATTCTCTGGAAAATGTTTCAGAGATAAAGGCCAGTAAGAATCACCATCTTTTTATTGTCATTAAGTGTTAGATTTTGCATTGGACTTTCACTAAATTGATCTCCTTTACTCATCATCGGCAACATACCTATCACAGGAGCAGAAATTAAGGGTTGCAAACAAATGCCAGATATTTAAAATGAAGGGGCAAAAGAATGATCCTACAGTGAGCGTCATTTATTTGATCAGATATCCAACATTTGTTATTTCATACAATTATAATCTATATTTTGATTGGTTTGTTATGTTAAATTTTACAGAAATCATTATAATCTGATATAAGGACTGGACAAGAAGTTAAAGTTGCAGTGAACTGGAAGTAACATCTCTTTTCTATTGTGATGGGCATTTGAGTGAAACAGACGATTGAAAAAGAATGAATGTAGAGTAAGATGCATCAGATGTTGATTTGATGTTTACATGTAAGTAAAATGTAAGTGCACTAAATAATTGGAGAATCATAGACACAGTACATCACCAGAGAGAAGAAGTCTGTTGTTTCACTGGAAATGGCAAGGTTAAAGAAAGAAAGAAAGAAAGAAAGAAAGAAAGAAAGAGTGTATGCACAATGTGCTTTATGATGTTTGAATGAATGAATGAATGGAATTGTTCTGAAAGATCAGTTTTTCAGGGGCAATGTTGCCTGTAAATAAATAAATAAAATAAAGTTGATTTTCTGACTCTACGGTCTCAGGGACTGTAAAAAATGGATATCAAACTGCAAAAGAGCTTTACAGAAGGGCTAAATTTCCAAGTACTTTTAAATGTGCCAGTTCAAACAGACAAAACAGAACAAATGTGTCAATAAACTGAATGATTCTTACCTTCTTGTCCATTTGCCATAACCTCAAACCATAAAAACCCTGTGGAAACAAGTGATTCACTAAACATCACTAAATATTGATTTGTGTCAGAGGAAACTACTGACACATTAAAAATCTGCAATGAGCAGACTGTTTGAAATTAAACTGAAATTAAGATGGGCTTTACTTCAGAAACCTGTTCACACTGCACACAAAATAACCCAGGCACATATGGTCACACCATTTGGCATCGCTCTCCAATTGAAAAATTCTGGAAACTCATACAGTCAATTACTCCCTGTGGTGCTAACTATTGCCAAGAAAACTGTTATTATGAACTGTAAATCAAGGAACACCATCATATTGCATCTTGGAAATACTTACTAATAGATTACATAGTAAAACTGTCCATTTCTATCCAAAACAATATGCTAGACTTACACACATCTTGGTCATCCCTCATCACCTTCCAGCAGTCATGAATCTACTGACCTTTTTTTTTTTCTCTCTCTCTGAAATCAACCACAACTATACATCTCCACCTACATCCACATGTGATGGGCTGGAGGTTGGGAGGAAGGAAGATTGGGAAGAGGTGACAAAACACTGATTCTTAAGACATGGGACAAAACATATCCAGCAATTGTAGCTGCTATTAGGTTTAAAAATGAAAATATTTTTCAATTGTAAATGTTATAGGGGATTAATAATAGAATGTATTTAACACAGTTATTCCCCTCAGTTCAATTTGATCATTATTATATCAAATCTATGACACTTATTGTCTTCTCACTCCATCTAAAACAGTGTGTCCACAGAGAAGGGTTCAATTATTCATATGCTATAAAATGGATAAAAATGATTTATAATGATGAAAAAGAGCTTGTTTTTTTATCAAAAGCAACATTTAATAATACGGAGTGTCTATTTACATTAATTGCAAATAGCCTGCCTTCTTGGCAAAGGCTATTTACACTAACTCCGCCCACTAACGTGTGATTGGGTTAGCCAACACTAAAAAAAGACACTCATTCAGCATCAGTTTCAGTGGCGTAGTAAGGCGCATGCTCTTTGACGTGATCGAACCGAGTTCGAGCCCGCCTTTTGCCGAACTTTTTTTCTCCCTTTTCAAACATCATATCGCATCAGAAAGGCATTTATTTTCAATAAAAATTAAGGAAATAATTAAAAAGTTCAAAATAAAAGTATCGGGTAGGGTTAGGGTAGGTGTGGGGAGGGCTTTATTGTCCCAATAAGGTGGCATCCATTTAATAATTTGAATTAAAACTATAATTTACACTCAATACGTTAGAATACACAGAAAATCTTGCTATTTTAACATAGTGTAAATAGAATCTACAGCTATTTGCACTTAGTGTAAATAGCATATCGTTAAAAAATACTGCTATTTTCACTTAGTGTAAATAGAATCCATTGCTATTTGCACTTATTGTAAATAGTATCTATTGCTAAAAAAAATATGCTATTTGCCTTTAGTGTAAATAGCATCTATTGCTACTTACACTTAGTAATAATAGCCACTGCCTTAATAATATCTCATATCAAAGCAAGGTTGTTTTTATGAGACACGTGTGTGTTTCATAAGGTTTCAAAGCTGTGTCCTCACTTTTTGTCAATACCGTCAGACATTCATTGAAATGTAAAAAAAATAAATAAATAATAATCATAATAAATAAAAAATCAGGGACTATCAGGGGCAGCTGTCACTCTAAAGGATCCCCCGGTGAGGTGGGGGTTACGTGGGGCCTGGGGCTCGTGCCTTCCTGCCATCTTCCTGCGTTCCCTCATACTGGGTTTCATGCCTCTCTTTTTTAATGAATCACATATTAGCTGAGATACACACATATTTATTAAGAGCTTAACAATGAATGCATTATTTAAAAAACAAACAAACAAAAAAAATCAAATCCACGAAGTGGACTTCGCTGCGGGGTGTTCATACATTGCATGCCTAGTTTTTTTTTTCCATCACACATGTTAAGTTGAGACACATGCACATTTATTAAGAAAAAAAAAACAAAAAAAAAAACAAGGGCAAGCATGGTATGTGTGTGGTATGGTATGGTATCCATCCAGCTAGGCACATCAACCATAACTCCTTCAAGGACAGCCAGGAACCTTGGAGTTGTGATTGATGATCAGCTGAATTTCACAGACCACATTGCTAAAACTGCCCTGTCCTGTAGATTTGCTGTATACACCATCAAGAAGATCAGGCCCTTTCTTTCGAACATGCTTCACAACTCCTTGTTCAAGCTCTTGTTCTGTCCAGGCTGGACTATTGCAATGCTCTCTTGGCAGGTCTTTCAGCCAGTTCTATCAAACCTTTACAATTAATCCAGAACGCAGCAGCAAGATTAGTCTTTAATGAGCCGAAGAGAGCACGTCACACCTCTGTTCATCAATTGGCTACCAATAGCTGCTCACATAAAATTCAAGGCCTTGATATTTGCCTACAAAACCACCACTGGCTCTGCATCCCTTTACCTCAGTTCACTAATGCAGACTTATGTGCCCTCTAGAAGCTTGCGTTGTGCATTGTAGTGCAAACCCAAAGAGGCACAAAATCACTTTCCCGGACTTTCACCTTAACTGTTCCCTGCCGGTGGAATGACCTGCCCAACTCAATCCGAGCAGCTGAATCCTTGGCCATCTTCAAGAAACAGCTAAAACACATCTCTTTCATCTGCAATTAACACTCTAACACTTGCACTCCCTATTCTGTTTCTGTTCTATCTACTTGTTTTCTTTTTATTTATTAAAAAAAGAAGAAGACTCTCTAGCTTGACTCTCTAACACTAGCCCTATAACTTTTCTACTTTTTATTTTTGTAATTTATTATATAACTTGCTACATGTACTGAATTAGACTAACCAGGACTTGTCACAGCACTTATGTCTTCTTGTTCTTTTGTTGATTTGATTGCTTCTATTGTTCACATTTGTAAGTCGATTTGGATAAAGCATCTGCTAAATGATTAAATGTAAATGTAATGTAAATATGTGTGTGATGTCCTGGGGAGGGGGGAGGGTCTTGGCCCTTATTATTACTCTCATTATAGTCATTTTGTTGTTTCTACTGTTGCTATATCCTTTATACTTAAAAAAAATAAAATAAAATAGAAGCAGATGAGGACATATTTCTGTGGAATCACTATCCGACCAAAGACATAAAGACCGACAAAATTCACATACTGAAAACAGCACCTGTTTAACATAAACTTTGATTAATAAAGTAGATGTAAAAAATACACCAAGAAAAACTATGCCAGAGACAAGCAAATTCCTGACCTACACAACCTCTTACTGTTCAAAAGGTTGGGGTCAGTAATAGTTTTAACAACTTGATATTTTTATTCATCACACATTAAATCATGCATTAAATTGATCAAAATTGGCAGTAAATACATTTTTAATGTTATAACGATATATTTCATTTAAATGCTGTTATTTTAAACTACTTTTTTTCAACATTGTTTATAATTTAAGACATGTTTCTTGAGCAGCAAATCATCATTTTAGGATGATTTCTGAAGGATCATGTGACACTGAAGACTGCAGTAATGATGCTGATAATTCAGCTTGGTTCGCAGCAATAAATCACATTTTATAATATATTCACATAAAGAGAACAGCTATTTTAAATTGTATTAGTATTTCACTGTTTTTACTGTATTTTTGATCAATTACATGCAGACTTGTTAAAGACAAAATCATCTTTCAAGAATATGAAAAATCTTATTAACCCCAGACTTCTGAATGGTAGTGTATATGCTGAGAAAAATAAAGTACATAATGCAAATCATGATAGATAGATAGATAGATAGATAGATAGATAGAAAATCTATAAAACAAACAAACAAATAAATAAATAAATGTCAGTGTTAGTATTAGTGTTAATCTAGTAAAATAACAGACATATTGTACTTTACCCAGCAAGATCCACAGGCACTTGAATTGCTTCATCATGGCTGACTGAAGGCATCTGTATCTCTTTTTAGGATGATGAGTTTGAGTTTTGTACATTTTATGGAGAACAACTCATTTAAATGTGCATCACGTGACACACATTGTCTCTCCTTGCTTCCATCTTTATCACACTCACCAATCTCTCTCTTCACTGCACCTGCTGCATTTTCTTTCATGAACACAGATAATAGTTTGAGTTACAAATATTAGTTAACAATCACAACTGGATCTGAAGTCCCTTCCTTTCAGGACATTTATTTCTAAATGACGTTGTTTATTTCTGATGACAAGGTTAGTCTATTAAACACCGCAGTCACACTGTTTTCTTAATATCTCTTGAATCAGTCTGCATTTTCTGCATGGCTCTTTATTGTCATGTACACTGTGCAAAAGCCTAATGTTGATAACTGCCTGTAATAAGCATGCAGTAACATTGTGTGCTGTTTTCTGTATATTTGCATATACAAAGCAGTGGATATTTCAGTATTACATGTACCCTAGGTACTCTTTAAGGAACTAATGTGTACCATTTAGGGAAAAATAAGGTGTGCCTCTTTTACAGATTTGTACCTTAGGAAACTGCCCCAGTGATGGCTTCAGAGATAGATAGATAGATAGATAGATAGATAGATAGATAGATAGATATTCATTAAAGTTCACAAAAATAGAAGACTGGCTGACTCTGACATACAGCTGTCAAAAGCGAAAGTAATAGAGTGGTGCTGGTATGACATCAGAACCTAGCTGCTGGTTCTTTCATGATTTCCCTAAATGGAGTTTTATAATGGGGTTTTTAAATGTATAAAATAAAGCTTGTGGTAAACAGAACTTGACAAAACTTTGACGTTTTGTTCTACAGCATAACCTTCCCACACTCAAATTCTAAACTGTCTCATCCAGTTATTTATTAGAAACTTACTTTTAAAAAATAGAACTTTTTGTGTGTGCAGTTAAAAAAAAAAAGTATCTTCAAGTTATGTTTACCACAGGCTTTATTTTACTCTGTGAGAGTGGTGGTGAATTCAAGTATACATTGATTATCCTAAAGCACTCCCATTCTCTGTCTTTATTAGTTTAAGGTCTCTGTTTAACAGTCATATCTAACGGTATTAGATAGAACTATTAAACAAAGAAAGTAAACTGTATACAAAAAGTACTATAGGGTTTGCGTTATATTATTATCAGACATGTTCACAAGTCTAAGTTCCAAGTCCAAGTCAAGTAATTGAGGTCGAGTCTAAGTGAAGTCTCAAGCCTTTAAAGTGGAGTCCATGTCAAGTCTTAAGTCTTTATTTTTGTGACATAAGTGCGACTCGAGTCCAAGTGGCAGACTCAGGTTTCCATCTCTGTTGGTGATAAAACACTGAAATACTTTCTAATTTACTATTAATATCAAAATCAAAAAAAAAAAAAAAAAAAAAATCAATATTGTTCAACCACTGCATTTTAGTGTATAAAATGTATTTAAGTGTAACAGTAGTAAACTTTGAATATATGTATACTGATGAATTCACATTTTTATTAAGTTCATGTTTCTACATCATCGGCTTCATCCACAATGGAGACAAGTCTGCTTACAGACAGGAGGTTAAAAAAAGCTGGCTGTCTGGTGCAGTCACAACAACCTGGAGCTCAGCACACTCAAGATGATCATGGATCATGGAGAAACCCCCCTGCGTTCCTCCTACTCGCCATCATGAGCAGCACTGTAACTATAGTGGAGTCATTCAGATTCAGGATTAAGAACTGAAATTTTACACCAGGAAAGGAACGGACATAACGTGACGTGTGGCCAAGTATGGTGTCCCATACTCTGAATTTGTGCTCTGCATTTAACCCATCCAAGTGCACACACACAGCAGTGAATAGTGAACAACACGCGCACACACACACGCCGTGAACACACACCCGGAGCAGTGGGCAGTTGGGGATTCGGTGCCTTTCTCAAGGGTCTCACCTTGTGGTATTGAGAGTGGAGAGAGCGCTGGACAATCCCTGCCAGACCTGAGACTTGAAACCGCGACCTTAAGGTTATAAGTCCGAGTCTCTATCCATTAGGCCACGACTGCCATAATTTATAACCAAAAAAAAAAAAAACCAAAAAAACCCCAAGTATTTTGACTTTGCAGTTCTTTCAAAAGACACCTTTGTCTGACAGTTGAAATTCTATTCAGGATGTGTAAACAGCCCCCCCCCCCACTTCTAAATTGATCTTTGCTTGACCTTTGATGGGTGTTAGACTCAGAACAATAACATTCTGACACCCTGACATGCTGTGGGTGACCTTGCCAGACTTGTGTGATGTCTCTTTCATCAAAGATCTGTGTTGTGATATCCTGCGCATCAAACATCTTTTTTGTACAGTCAGTGTTTCTTGGTCCGGGAAACATCACACCTTTCCCTCTGCTCTGGAGAACAAAAAGTAACACTTCAAATGAACTTTAATAAGCTTTGACTTTGTTTATCTGTGGTTTAAATGGGTTCCCTTGTGATATACATGTGGCAAAGTTGATGAGAGAGCGCTCTCTCGGCAACAGCGTTTCCATGTTGTATCACAAACTGTGTGAACGACACAGTGAGGACTGGATGGAGAGGTCACTGCAGTACCTCGCTGCATGTGACCGCTTCCAGGGCACCACCACGCGGCCCGTCACACCTCCACCAACCATGCCGCCTGTGCCGACCGCCAAGTGGCTCCTCTATGTCCACGCAGAGGATGTCCGGTCTCGGTATGGCGAGCTCAAAGCCAGGGTCACCTCTGTCTTTGGGTCCATCCTGAATATGGACTCCACAAAAAAGGCGACTTGTTAATCACAGATTATTTTATATACAACTGTACTTGCACATTTGATCCTTTGTAAATGTAAGGCATGTTTGGAGCTGGTAGGTGGGTGGGGTCAAGGTGCACAGGGGATTCATTTGCGATTCATAGATTTCATAGAGAGGTATATGTGCGTTTTACTTCAAGTTTATATTTTATAAATCCGGATATGTGTGTGGAAAATTGCATGCGCATATTTCTATGCCCATTTTGTGCATATGCAATCTTTATAAATGTGACCCGTGGGCCATATGTTCAGGAGAGAAGGAGGGGGCTTAAAGATGGGTGAAGGGACAGTTGAACAAATCGTAAGCAGCCTTACATACTGTAGACCTGGTCTAAAATGTTTTCCTCCCTTTTAGGGAAATCAACATACTGGTTTTGTATTGCAAAACCATTGCAATGGTTGAAGTCACCTGTGATGATAAACACAGCGTTTAAATATATGTTTTATTGTGCAATGATCGAATCAAACAGCCCATCCCAGCTTCACAATAAACATCACAGTGCTTGGACAGGTAACTGATGCTTTCAGCTTCATTTTTATTGAAGAAATGTGACCATAAGGACATTAGCTGTGTGTTCTAATATGTTATGTGCTTGAGAAAGTGTAAATTTAATACGGAGTGTTTTGCTGATACTGACTGACATCAAAAAGCAAATGAGGGGAATATCAGCACATGATATTTCCTACTTGGAGGCCTGATTATAAGCGCAGCAGTGACAGTCAAGAGTAAGATATATGGATAAATACACAAATATAGAGGAAGTAACATGTAAAAAAGTTTTTTTAAAGGAAATAAACAAATGATGTGTATGACTCCACACTATGTATCTTTGTAATGTCAGGTATGCATCTTTTACTCTTTATTGTTGAGATGATTGTTTAAGTATAATTAAGTATGATTATGATTAAACAAACTCCTGGACGTCTTGCATCATTTCATTTCACCACTGATTGGCTGATGGTACAACAATACTGTCTCAAACCCTCATTGATTTCCATAGCATGGACGAGAAATACTATGGAAGTTAATGGGACCCGAACATTCTTCATAATACAAGGCAGAGTAAATGATGACAATTTTCTTCTTTGGGTGAACTGATCCCTTTAAACTCTGCTGTTGTCATTACAGTGTGTATGTTTCATAATTTATAATTTCACATTTTTCTATATTATTTAATATTTCTGTATTTAAATCAATTTCATATTATGTCATAATGACCGAAAGAATGAGATCGCGGATACAAGCGGCCGAAATGAGTTTCCTCCGTAGGGTGGCTGGACTCTCCCTTAGAGATAGGGTGAGAAGTTCAGTCATCCGGGAGGAGCTCAGAGTAGAGCCGCTGCTCCTCCGCATCGAGAGGAGCCAGATGAGGTGGCTCGGGCATCTGGTTAGGATGCCTCCTGGACGCCTCCCTGGGGAGGTGTTCCGGGCATGTCCCACCGGGAAGAGACCTCGGGGAAGACCCAGGACACGTTGGAGAGACTATGTCTCTCGGCTGGCCTGGGAACGCCTCGGGATCCCCCTGGAAGAGCTGGACGAAGTGGCCGGAGAGAGGGAAGTCTGGGTTTCCCTGCTTAGGCTGTTGCCCCCGCGACCCGATTCCGGATAAGCGGGAGATAATGGATGGATGGATGGAT
>JAFVLL020021508.1:0-76442 GCA_021397915.2 Tor tambroides
ATGTTTAAACACCCTGCACCTAGGGTTTAATTAAGTCCCTCTAATCGTGTTCCAATCGCGAGCCTGGACGGATGGGCTGGAATTCCTGATGTGCATTTCTGTCAGTCTTAATTGGATAATTGATTGCCAATTTGAACCTGGCCACACACTGCATACACAATAAAGAGCTTTGGCCATGTTCCTTGAGGATTCATTTTCCGACCGAATAAAGATGCTGCTTCGATAGGCAGCAGTCCAGTCATCCACAGTATAAGGCCAGTCTCACAGAAAAGAGTTCTTTCTCTTGGCTAGTTATGCTGAATGGCCGGCTCGTTTAGACGGAAGACCAGTGCATGTGAACACATTGTTATATCGTCCATTAAACCACAAAACAAATCAGAATAATAAATAATGTCAGTGCATTTTTTTAATATTCAAAAATAGCAGACAGAAGCTCAGCTATTGCATTCATTGAGGCCTTAAAGTGATAGTACTCCTAACAATAAAAATTCTGTTATCATTTACTCTCACTCATGTCATTCCATACCTAAAAGTTTTACTAAACAGGACAAATTAGCACAAGAGCGCAATTCCAAAACAGCGCCGATGGGATGGGGAAATTTCTGCGGGTGATTTACTAACAATGCACAACTTAAAGAACACAGACGCAACATCCCATTTACATATCGACCAACGCAATATACCAAGCGCTGTGAAAATTAGTGTTATTGCAAATAAAGAAGCCACAGTACGTTGAAAAGAACCGGAGACCAAAAAATGAAGGTTTGCTAGAAGTTTTGACAGACCTGGTATTGCGTGACTCCTAGTTGAGGATTCCAAGTCGTCTTTTATTTCCTGAAGCAAATTAAAAATAACATGGCTTGGCAAACGATATGTTTGTATAATGTGTTCTTCTGGCATTCCAAATAAATTAATGTGTGTGGAAAAAATCATCTTCCTACCACACGCTCTCTGTTCTCTGCGGTGCCTCCTAGCAACAACTGCAGCCATTTCAAATGCAAAATAGTTTAAGACATGCTTTTTTGGGGCATTAAATAATGTTGCAAATGCCAGTAATTTGACCAGCGCAAACATTAGTAAATCATGTTGTGTGATTCCATAAATTCTGCGTCTGAAAGGGAAACTCCTATAAATGCATATTCAATAAGGTCAGGCACAAAAATAACTGTGTCCACGCCTGTTCAGCGCTAATTCGTCACTGCACATCTTTAGTAAAACCTGACAGTACAATTTTAACACCAAAGACGGTTTGCGCTGGCGTAAGCTGCTAGTAAAACTGGCCCTTAAGCCCGGAACACACCAAGCCGATGGTCGGCCGTCGGGGAGTTTTTGTTCGTAGGCCGACTAAGTTTTCCCAGTATGTTCCGCACCGTCGGCTGAAGTTGGTCCTCGTCAGCTTTTTTTCGGCTGTTTCGACAAGTTGAATCGGCGTCGGAGCTCTTCAGTCAGTCGGGCCATCTGATCATTCTGATTGGCTGTTCAGCTGGCGAACCAGAGCACGTGAAAAAAAAAAGAAGGCATTTCTTCTTACGCAGGCGCAGAACGGACGTGCTACTTGGCCATCAGGTGTCGAGCGTCGGCTTGGTGTGTCAGGGGAACTTTGGACCCAGACGCCACCGACGTGAGCCGGCCCCGCAGTCTGCTTTCGTCGCCACTAGTTCGTCGGCGTCGGCTTGGTGTGTTCCGGGCTTTAGTGTTTACACTGCAACGATGAACTAAAAATGGATTTTTTTTTCTTCTAAATTTAGCTGTTCCAGGCCCACAAATGCAAATGCTGTTTAAATGAAGCATTTTGTTTCCCATTTTTAGTTGAAAATGGTGTCATGTTAACGGCCCTGATTTTTTTTCTGCTGAACACAAAGGAGATATTTTGAAAAATGTTTAAACTGCTTTTGACCATACAATGAAAGTCAATAGTATCCAAAATAAGACTGAACCCCACTGGCTTTCATTGCACGAAAATACAATTAAATAAAATTTAAATCAATCAATCAATCAATCAATCAATCTTATGGGTAAAATGTACATTTAATATTTTACAAATCCACCACCAGTCACTTCTGAGCACACTAGATCATGACATGCACACACTTACAAGCTCCTTTGCTTCTTGTAATTACTGGAGTGGATTACCGAACCACTTGCAATGCAGTAATGCTTTTTCCATGTTGAACCAAAGGGCCTCTGGAGACCATGAGGCCTATCACAGATATCCTGACAAAGAACAGATGTGGGAAACCTGAACACGCACACATTTCCTATGTGTCAGATCGATATCTTCCTGACACATGGGAGTGGTCACACACTGTTATATTCATATTTAATGACAGTCCAGACAGTTTAATGACAAAAAAAAAACTACTCCCAGACATTTTTAAAATGTGCCAGACAGTGTCTTCTTAACTTCAGTTTGACGCTAATCAATGTACAGCTCTGACCGGGAAAGTTTTCACGAAAATATCAGAGCACTTAAGATATTTGACATTCTGATTATGCTCTGTGACATCGATTGGCTGACACGTATGGACTTTCTTGGATGAAATGCTATTTGAAAGTGAAAGTGAAAAGGAAAACAATTCCTGTTGACTTTCAGAACGACGTAGCTCATTCTGTAGTTCCCCATTGACTGGTCCCGCTCGCGACATCCAGTCTACCAAATGATCTTTTCATTATTTACTCGATAAACTAGTGAGTCCATTCGTCAAGTGTTTTGTTGGACATTTACTTAGATGGAAAAATATGAGCATTGAATCAAAATTTGTCAGGGGGCAGATCGATGGAGCAAAGCAGAGGAAAACAACTCCGTATTAAGAACAGAAGCAGACAAGAAAAACTTTTGGGATTTATTTGTTTACTGTTCTTCTTGTGATTGTAACACGAACGAGGAGCCATAAATGTGTTCGTCCATGCAGATACATAGCAGGATCTATGCTCAAAAGTTTGACCCAAATTGTTTCAGAAATAATTGTTGTGGTAGACTTCATAAACATAAAGTTTCTGTCTTTGCAAGCTACAAGATTTTTACATTTTTTGATGTTTGCTAATCCAAAACTTTCTAGGGGTTGAATACTGGCCAAAATCTCCACCCAAAGTCACAGTCATATTCTGTCTGTAGCACAAACAGTTTAGGACAAGATACTGTACACTGTACTGAACTATTAAAGGAATAGTTCACCAAAAAAAATGTAATCCATCATTAAGGTGTTTCAAATTGAATCCATTACTTCTATTTTAAATAACAGTCCATAATCCATAATAATGCTTCCTTTCATCACCTGTTGTGCTCTCACATCAAAATTTGGACAAACATTTGGACTGTTTTCACTTGTAGACATTGCTTGATTTGTGCATATTTCTCTCCTGATTCACACAAGACTATTTCACTGGAGGAAGCAATATTAATATAGAGATATTTTTGACGGAAGCAATGATTTGATGTTAAAAAGTTACAAATACGCGCCTTTTACTTATCAAGATATTAATTCATGGGATTACATGTGGATTAACTGTGAATTACTGTGATGTTTTTTATAAGCCATTTGGGCTCTCATTCTGACGGCACCCATTCACTGCAGATGATCCAGTAAAGAGCAAGTGATGTAATGATAAATTTCTCTAAATCTGTCCCTTATCTACATCTTGAATGTCCTGGGGTTACGTTTTCAGCAAATTTATGTATTTATGTATGTATTTATTTATTCTTTGGCTGAACTATTTCTTTTATTTTTAGAGGTAGAGGTTTATTCACATGACAAAGCTGTGTTCTTATGAGTTTTTTAACAGAAACAATATTGACATAAATACTATTTTAATACTAAATTAACCATTTTGTGATTCCAGAGATTTAAACAACTATTATTTTCTTCAATAAGATTTATATATTTTTTTTTATTATTAAAGTAATTCTGTAACAGTTATATAAGTGTGTGGGTATGAATTTAAAAACTTTTTATTTATATACTTTTAAGTCATCCTGCGGCCCCCTGGAAATTTGCTGAGGTCCCCTAGTGGGCCCCAGCCCCCTAGTTAGGAATCACTGCCCTAAAGGAAAAAAATTCCACATTTTCAGACAGTGTAAATAGTTAGTTGATTGTAAACGGTTTCAGCTTTCTGCTTGAACAGCACCTGAAGTTCAAGTTCATACAGTGAAATGACCCGGGAGGTCAAAGCCCCACTTGAATATTTGTTAATACTGTAGTTTTCTCTTTGAACGTTTTAGTAGTATAAAAGCTTTCCAGTCCTCTGAGGAAAAAGAGAGAAAGAGAGAGAGAGAGAGAGAGAGAGAGAGAGAGAGAGAGAGAGAGAGAGAGCAAAGCACTTTTCTAGCACCATTTGTACTGAGTGAAGTTTCTTTGGAGTCTCCTTGAGACAAGTGACCAGAACGATCCAAAGTGAAGGCCTTATCAGTCACCCACACAATGGTGCCACCCCATGAATTATATTGGTGGGGGGAGGAGGAAGCCACAGAGGGGCCTTGCGCAAACCGGCCACATTGTGGACCATCTGGGTGACAATAAACACCTCCTCATTCGCTTTGCTCCATCATTCAAGGCCAAGATAGCAGATCTGGCCCTAAACTATAGCTCACTATCAGTACTATCACTGCCTGACCTGGCAAAGAGATGGAGGTGAGGCTCAAGGATATCTCTCACTGGAGGGGCAGGGGAAGTGGCGGTGTTAAGAAAGTGATTATAGCCATTCTGTTGAAGATGGAGGTGTTTTTGTGTGGAACAGAGGATGTGGCTGAAACAGATAAAAAGAAAATAGGAGCAACATGCTCATATTTTGAAAAGCACAAACTTTTTTAGATACTACTGAGTCTACTGAGTTAGATGAAAAGCTTTTTGAATGTTTTATATATATATATATATATATATATATATATATATATATATAATTTTACTCATTACAAATTCTTATGTCTTTTTACTCATATTTGGTGACCAGTTTGTTTTTTGTTTCCTGACAATAGCATCAAAAATCAGTATTTCAAAATCAAAAATCAGTTCTATTCTATTTATTTAATCAGTATTTAAGAATTTTTGTTTTCATGGACTATTAGTTTGTTTCTCTTAGTTCTTGTTTGCTTTGTTCAAGTTTCCCGCCACTCATCAGTTTCCATGGACACGCATTAATCGTCACAGCTTTTTGTCATTTGGTTCATCACTATATGTGCTTAAGTTCCTCACTTCCTCTCTGTTTTCTTCTGGTTTTGTTTGTGTATTCATCACACTGTAATGTCACTGTTGATTACCTAAATCATCTTGGTTGTTCCTTTATTTAACAAAATGGACTATTTCATCTGTCTTTAAATGTGACCCTCATGCTCAGTGCTTTTTAGTATATTATGTGTAAGCAATATACAACAATAGATAATTCACATATAGGCCTAACACATAAATAAGATTAGAAGTTATTTGTTTTTACTGCAGTCTTGAGTATATTCATGCTTTTTTGACAGAAAACTGCTGAAAGTGGAGAGTGGAGGGTATAGGACAGCTTAAAAACATTAAAGGTAAGAATTTAAATTTTACAATTTGCTGTCTGATTGGTTCTGACCAATCGCATATTTACAGTGATGAAGTGCAAGGGCCATGTATCTAAGGAGCTTGAACAACTGAGAGAAAGACAGCAAGGGAAGGAAAGAGAGAGAAGGGGCAGGTCGATGGAGCCATGTCTGCATGGATGTATTGTTTTCTTTTTGCCACAAGCTGACAGCATCACTTAATCCAGAGATGACATGTCGATGCGCACTGATCATGTTCAATGAAGATCAACAATTAAGACCCCCATGATGAAAGGTAAGATCAATCAAAGTGATAGTTTGCTGCTGATTCAAAAAAAGAATTATAAAGACTACTATAGCATACAAAATGCTTGGTAGTATATACAGTAATATATACAGTAAAATGAGACTTATCTTGTATATAATGCTGTGGGTTGTAACAAAAATGCTTATTTAATTAAAATAAATAAATACTGCAAAATAACCGTTTCATTGCAAATAAGTATTTATTTATTTATTATTTTATTTTATTTATTTTTCCTCTGGTCACCTCCTGAATTCACTCTCCATTGGCTCATTTAGGACCCTGGGTATATTGTAAGAGATCATGCTAAAATGTAATGGCTGGCTGTGGGAAACTCAATATATGAGAGTCAGCAATAAATCAAGACATATGAAGGTATATTTTCAAACATATATTCATTCAGACACCTCAGAAAAAAGCACTGCAATGCTCTGATAAAAAAATAAATAAATAAATACTTACGGCATTCTGCCTTTTCAAATTTACAGGCCTTAGTAATCCAGTTTGGTTATGCTGATACAATAGCAATAATAAAATAACCAGCAAATCCAGCCCAGTTTAATGGTGTTCCCACTGAAACACCCAGTGCCGAGGGCACAAAAGCTTGAAATTAATCCACTAAACATACATACACAGCATATATATTTTTCACAGCCCTCATCGTCCCTTGTTTTGACTGTGTGTCCTTCAGATTTATTCAAACGGTTGACTGTAGCTCCTAAACTCTCCATTCATATCCTCTTTCATTTAAAGCAGAGACCCAGAGAGGAGTTCTGTGTGAGTAATCTAAATGGCTTGTGTCACTAGAGCCTGAATGCAATATCAGGTTTGTTATTATAGCAGTGGCCCTCAGGAGGGAGTGAACTGGACCAGTCTGCATTAGAAGCATTACTGTTGCTCCTCATTCAGCTCTGACTGTGGAAGTTGTCGAGCCCTGCTGACAATTGAATTGTTTTGGGCCTGCAAATGAGAGTAAACTCTATTAGTAAAGGTTTTATGTGGCTAAATTCACCTGTCTACTCTCTAAATCGCTGTTGCTGTGGTTTATTTTAGTAGTATCGCTGATGCCCAAGGCACTACATGTTGTACATGATGCCTTTGTCAGAGTTTTTAAGTGTTTGTGTGTGCGTTTTGGGGGGAGGATTTCGGTTGGAAGTAGATTTTTGTTTCTTGCTGAAAACAAACAAATAAATAAACCAGGAAAGAGCGATTCCTGGGATCTTGTGTACTTTTTTTATCAGTAGGGTCCAAAATTAATACTCCCCAAGAGCTGAATGTGAGTAACAATTGACTTTGGCGAGTAAATAAAACTGGCCAGTTGGCCGGTAACTTTATTAACTTTTACCGCAGTGGAAATTTTATCATCTGAAGTCTATCTAGGATGCCTAAAGGCGTTTTTCTCCAGAACGCCATAATATTCCACTTTCCTCCATAAGCAAAATATTCCTTGCATTAAACTACCAAAATGAAAATATGAAAGAAAAAGTCAAGATGCATCAGGTTTTTTGCAGCTGAAGTGAGAAACTTACCTGCAGTGTTTGTCAAAAACAAGTACAAAACAGTTAAATAATTAAAAATACAACAATAATAATAATAATAATAATTGAAGTATTTATGGTGTTAATTTCACTTTGCCACTGGCAGGTGTGATAAATAAATAAATAAATAAATAAATTTAGATTCCTTTTGTCACTGTTCATTTGTTTTTGTGTTTCAGTGCTTCTTTTTAACAAAAAAAAAAAAAGTAGCTGCATGAATTGTGGACTCCCTGGCATGTTTGTGAGCGCAAGCATGCTAATTTGAGTTAAGTTGTTAATGCACCGCTGATGATGGCTGACAGGAAAACCAAATGAAGCAAACTAAAGATGCCAGTGTTGACCAAAAGACAAGAACTAATAAAGAAAATGAAAGCAAATTTAAAGCAAGGGACGGCTAGGAAATGGCAAGAAATGGGAAGCAAAAACAGTGGTGTTTAATTCGGTACCCTGAGGGTGCTCATGTTGTGTGACAGGGGTTCACATGTAATCACTGTAAATGCTGAATTGTTAGCTACACCCCACTGTTCCACCGCCGTGCCACTCTCACACCTCCCGTGCACGGCCTCATTACCCCCCCTCACACACAGACATTAACGGACACTCCTCCCTCCTGTTCTTCACTTCCTCTTTCCAAATACGCCACACTGAGATCATTTCTCCATAATCAGCTAAATTCAAGGCCATTTTGCATTGTTTTCTTTTTTTTTAAATTGTACATTTACAATTTGGCCTTGTGCAACCCAAGGTTATTATAGTTTTGCATTTAATTATTTTGTAATTCCATTTTCCATTTCAGTGTAATTTTAGTCAACTTCAGCAGTTTTCTTCACTTTTAGTACTAATTATAGTAATAATTAATAATAATTAATAATAATCTTCCCATAATTAATATAATAGTTAACAATTGAAATAATAATAGTAGTGGTAGTTATTTTCTTATTTTCTTCACTATTATTAATATCAGTTGTCAGCTATTATAGTATTGTGATTTACTACTACTATCACTATTACTTCGACAACTACTACTAGTAATTTATAATAATAATACTAAGAAGCAGAAGAAAAAGTAAAAATAATAAAAAGAACAACAATTACTATAAGAGTTATTATTATCAGAATGAATGAATCAATCAGTCAACATACATACATAGATACATACATATTGATATGATTGTATTAAAAGTGCCCTAGTCTAAAGATACCTCTACTACTAGTATTAATGATAATAATTAGTAATATTAATATTATTTACTAGAAGAATCATTATAATTAGAATAAAAACACAAGCAAATAAACACATACATACATACATACACATTGACAGACTACAAAATTACTACTAATGATAATAATTAATCATATTAATATTATTATTAGCACTAAATAAATAAATAAGCTCAGTAAGCTGAAATAGTAGTAGTGGTAAATCAGTATTACTTCTAATTTCTTAGAATGTATAAAGCATTCTACTACCTGCATTCAGCAGTTAATAATACACTGAGTGTCATAATGCGCTGTGTGCGTGTGCTTTTTGACACACAGGTGTGCAGATCGTGATCAAACATGAAGGGCAAGTGAAATGAGCTGATAAGTGCTGCTTGATTTACTGGTGCTCACTGTGAGAAATCCACAGTGGAGATTGTGTGCAGTTAGTGTAGTTATCTGGATGGGATCAGCTGTGTCTACGGTGGCAGAGGGGCGTGAGCCCGAAATGCAGGGGTCTTTATGGGCCCTCTGGCTCACTGACCACAGGCCATTAACTCGCATAGAGCCCAGAGCCCAAGCAGCCAAGCACGGAGAGCGCTTGAGCCGTGACCCCACCTAGGATCACCTTATTACTCCTGAACATTATGTCTCCCACTGCAATCCTTCTATTTAAGTGACTTCAGCAGGAAAAGAAGCATGGGGTAAAAGGAGAGAGAGAGAGAGAAAGTGTGTGTGTGTGTGTGTGTGTGTGTGTGTGTGTGTGTGTGTGTTTGTGTTTAGTTTGGAGTTGAGATCTAGACTAAAAGAAGAGTTTCAGTCAAGTGATTTATTGGATGTGTCCACTTGTCTCGGGCTACTTGGAGGACAGATGTGTGGTGGATGGACAACATCTGAGGGAGGAAATAGAAAGGACAAGGGGGCTGTTCATGTGACATGGTTATAGAATCAAACAGTGGCCAAGCTTAACTGACCTCAGAAGTAGTCCTGTGAGGAAAGAGTCAGTCTGGAATGTGTGTCTGAAAGAGAGGGAGAAGTGCAAATGGATGTTGATTTACTTTAAGAGCCACGTCACACTTTACAGGCTGCCCCGTAAAACCTTGCATGTTACAGGCCTCTAGAGGGACATCAGCCAAAAGTGTGCGGCTCTCGCTGCCAAACGTTGTGGAGGCCAGGCCAGCGCAGGTAGCATTCCCCAGAAACATAAAGGGGTCATTATCACTAAAATTTCTCAAAATAATTAATAACATGACCATTCATTCTATTAATTTCTTAGTGTACAGAGTTCCATATAATTTGATAAGTGTATCAATTATATCTGCAGTCAAACACTTTTGGAATTAAATCACTGAAACAATTGTTTAGTATAGATAGATAGATAGATAGATAGATAGATAGATAGATAGATAGACAGACAGAATGACTGGGAGTCAGGTGACAAGTGTCAGAGTGTTCTGGGCATGTGCCAGTTTTTCCCTAACTTCTTAATCAAGTATGCGACGTCAGGATCGCTTTGTCTTTCACATGTTAATTCAGTTGTTAATGGGAGCTGAAGTTGCAAATGTCCAACAGCTCAAATACACTGGTACAAGCCGTCAGAAATGTGCACACATCAAAACAGGAACATGAGGATGTGTGACAGTTAGTTTCCCAAGTCAAAGGCTGTGCTGATCTCGGCTGTTGATCAACAGTGCACTATAGTTAGTTGATGAGTCCTAAATGGATAGTTCAACCAGAGATTAACATTTTGAAATTATTTACTCACACTCATGCCAAACATGCATTCTCTTATTGTTTTTCAGTGAAACTCAAAAGGAGAGTGTGAAGAGGCTTCACTGTTACAACAGAAACAAAACAAAAAGAAACAACCCAGGTTCACTGGAAACACGTAGCTCTAAATACATTTCTGCAACACGTTATTACGTACCTTACTGCACGTTACGAGGCCGTTTCAAAGTCAAATATCCAGTGAGTGGCGCTAAAACATGGGTTCAATACATGACCCTGGCACATTTTTGTTATGTTGATATAGGCAAGTATTGCTGTGTTTTTATTACGTTGCTTCAGGTACATACTGCGGTGGATCATAATTCAAATATCCGGGGAGTGTCACTAAAAGTTAATGCTCTATTGTGTTGGAAATATCCCCTACAACAAACCCAACCCTAAACCTACCCCACAGTGTTAACAAATGCAAAACTGTTGAACTTCCTTCTATGCAGGTTTTAGCTGTTTTGTGGAACCGTGATTTCACGGGATTCGTACCCGAGCTCTTCACCTCTCAAGCCGAACTCCATACTGCGTGAGCTACCGAACAAATCTACTGAATATATATATATATATATATATATGAAGTGACACTATAACGTTCTGTTTTCAAATGTCGCAGCATGTTAAAATTGTTTCGAATAGAACATGATATTCCTCAAGTAGTTGTGCAAAAATTAAGCTTTAATAATTGAAACTCTGGACCTGCAAATCATACTTTGTGTGAAAATGAATCAAATTTGTCTGAGTTTTACTGCCTCTAGTGTTTTTTCAACTGGAAGCTGCAGCAATTCATATAGGCATGTTTTTTTCAGTTTTGCAGAAATGTATTTAGAGGCACGTATTTCCAATGAGCCTATGTTGCAATGAAAACACCAGAATTCACATTAAGTTTTTAAGTCAGTAGTGAACGCAAGAAGAAGGATCAGTGAATGAATTATTCTTTTGTGTCAGTTATTTTCAGTGAATCATTTGATCTGATTCACAAATTTGGGCTGAACGGACCAGCTTAAACCAAACCAAAGGTTATGTGTCTGAAATCGCATACTTTCTAAGTAGATTACTTCATTTGAATAATTACTTCACAACCACTACAAATATGTTCTATATAGTATGACTGTAATCCAGATCTACTACATCCACTATGTTGTCATTGTCATGTGACCTACCAGCATCAACTGCATCGCTTCACTGCCATTCACATATTTTCTCCCATCATGGGATCACACCTGAAGTAGTATATCTTCCAGGTACTTTTTTATGAATACTGTGAATTTAGACATACTACTCTTTTCACCTACTGTTTTTCGCCTACTAGGGAAGTATGTGATTTTAAATACAGCCAATGACTTTTTTTCATGAATCGGACTCACTCTTTTTCAGTGACTCAATGATTCAGTCACAGCAGTTGTTGATACCATGAACTGATATAGAATATCTTCCACAGGAAGATTTGAAAAAAATCCATATCAGTCAAGTCAGGTTTGGAACAACATGAGGATAAATAAATAATGACAATGTTTTATCTTTTGGGTGCACTATCACTTTAAAAAGTTACTGTGTTATGTTTAACTCTACTGAATGTTGAAACAATGTATATGTGTGTGTGTTTGCAGCAGGGTTTCGGTGGACAGTGTGTAGGTACTTTAGTTTTACTACTGCTCTGATTTCTATAGGGCCCAGGGGTGAAGGCCAATGTCACGGACATTTCACAAGCACAGCTGATTTATAGTGCAGTCAGTGGCTTTTTTAAAACACGGCCAGACAAATCCATGTTTTCCCCTGCTTTCAGGGTTTACAGCCCCCTTCGAGCTTCACCTCACTCTTTCTGTGGCCCCTCCATCAACACCCTACTGTTCACATTACAGCGCAGTTAGTTTGCCCTATGGACCGCCCATTTGGAAAACATACTCCAATGCCCTGAAGTCAGTGTGTTTATCCCAGTCCTTTACCCCCTACATGCTAGCAGAGAACACAGGAAGTGTTGCTATCAGTCACATCTCAACACACACCTTGCATACGTCACCGCACGTCCCGCAAATTAAAAAGCATTTCACTCTGAGCGACCTGTGTCGAAATGATCTTTAGAGACATGAGGTAAGCAATTAGATTATCTGTTAAAAAGATAAACACAGGGGCCCTTTCATTAACCTAATGAAGACAAAGCACACTGATGAGCTCTTAAGTCAATTAACAATATTTTAAAAAGGAACAAAAAAGGCAGGAATCAGAAACAGAACCCAAAGGAAAATTATCATGCAGAGAGAGTTTCTCCAGGTTTAAACAAATCGCGCGATACCCTCCGGTTCAAGCCAGTTGACATCTAGCCTCAGCGTGAACTCCTCTTCGTCTCTGCTCTTCTATCTCATACACCAACAAGCTTTCATTAACTATAATTAACTGCACACAGTCTGTGCATCTCCAGTAAGCATGAGTTGAGCAAATGAGAGAGAGAGAGAGAGAGAGAGAGAGAGAGATGGGCAGACTCAGGAAAACATGGCTGCCACAGGAAGAAAGGTTGTGACCACACTGCGATCAAAGCTAAAATGAGATACATCTGCACTTTCTGACAAAATGCACAACATGCACTGATTTCTGGAAAAAGTTGTACTTCTTAATTAAATAGATAAACACATTTAATTATTTAAAAAACAAAACCTCTTCCTCTCATAAGACAGTTGTGTGGTAGCAGTGTGTTTGTGTTCCATCACTAAACTTCTGTCTATTATTACTATTTTTGGCATATTTATCCTAATTAATTAGTTCAAGGAATATTACTTTTTTTTTTTGATAAAATAAAATAAAATGATGTATCACTATTGAGTGACATTTTTATTTTGCAGGTTCTCTGTCAGATTTTTTTTTTCTGTCTCAGATATTATTACTTCTGTTCAGCAAGGATGCATTAAATTAATCAAAAGTGACAGTATTTTTTTTTTTACTTATAAAAGAACTATATCAATAAATGCTATTCTTTTGAATTTTCTCTTCATCAAAAATGTCAATAAATTTTATGGTTTATTGATATAAATAATACATTATAAATATTTCCACAAAAAGCAGGGGTCCGTTCTTCGTACGTCGCTAACTCAGTTAGCTGGATTTGATTGTTGCCGATTTTGCTTGATCTTGGATCATTTTGTTCTTCCAAGCTCATCCTAGACTTGCTGTCATAGCAACAGGTCCGTAAGCTTAAACCTGCTCAGGAGCAGGTTTATTTCATGTAAACAGGATTAGACTGCATCCTTTTAAGCAGAATTGATACTTAATATCTGCCCCAGCCACCGCTACTTTATTACAAGAGTACCCTACTGGTCCAGGGACAATAATTTAAAATAATAATAATTTAAAAATCAATTTGAAAATAATATAATAATGTTGTGTAGTCTATAATACTATAGACACAGCCAGTTTTACTCATTGAAAGATTTATTAGTGATGAAATAATTGATAACTGTATTGGAGTCTTACACACATGCTCTACAGTTAATCTGAGTCGTTATATTAATTTGAGTGGTGACAGATATTATGGGAGTGGCTTGATGGAGCGCAGGAGATGAAGATAACATGATCTTGACCCTTAAGAAACTTTAATTAATGCTGTCACGTAACAAATCTGTTTCAAAGATAAAATTAAATGAATTGCTAATTACAACATTGAAGTAAAAATGTATAGCCTGTACAAATACTAGAAATCGTGAATATAAATAATTGGGAATCATTTAAAAAAATATACAAATACATTAAAAACAGCGCACATTTAATTTATCTATTATAACATTTATGTAGTTTTGTTCGCTTGGCTGTTTCCTTATAAAAGTCCAGAAATTTGTCAAGTTTTTCGTCAGGTGTCTTTTTAATGATATGATGTCATTACGTTGTCGTCTTGCCTCCAGCCAATCACTGCATTGCTGATCGTGATTTCGAGTATCGATACATCTGCCCTTTTAAACCAACCCAAGAACGCTCAATTATCTCCGATAACTCAATCCAGCCATACTAATCATCAACAACAGGTGCGTTCGAAGAACCGAATTAGCCAGATCCTGATTAGTGCGATGATATCATCTTGGATGTGTCATTTGATCTCGGATGTAGTAAGCGACGTACGAAGAACGGACCCCAGAACAGCTATTTATATTGATAATAAGAAGAAATGTTTTAAAGGAATAAAATGTCATCAAAGGAATCAATTGCCAAGTTCTGTCATGAAACTCTAGATGGAACAGGCTGATGGGTCCTTAACGCAAACTGACGATATTCACAGCGGTAAACTACTTGGCACAAGCTGATTGGTTCATATTGCAAACACAGGCAATGAGCTTGCTGCTTTACATGTTTTAAATTATGGCAGTTTAATGCCTAAAAATACGGCTGGTAGGGACTACAACGAGTTACTTCCTGGGTTTGTGACGTCCCAAACCCAGAAATTTACATAAACCCTACCCCAGGGAACATGCAACAAAGGGGACGAGGCCATGTTGCTTTGCTTTAGAGAAGAGGAAGAGTTATTGCCATGTAGGCTATGATCAGCTCACTGTCTGCCGCTGGCCGCTTGGTCGTTACTTACATTACACGTTACTTACTTACAAAACAACTTACATTTAACGAACAAAAAGTGCTCCAAACGTTTTTATAAATTAACTTTATAAAAAAACGAAACCAAAATGCTGTGCCACCAAAATATATTTATGCTATATATTGTTATATTGTTAGGCATATGGTCTTTTTTTTTTTTTTTTTTGCGTTTATGCAATATACTGGAGCCAGTATACCTGAGAAAGTAGACCAGAATATTCCACTGCGTTCCTGGACACACAATTTGCAAAGCTGTAATTCATAAGCAGGATGTGCACGAGCGCCGTGTTTACAAATGATTGCAATTCATTAACATACATGTTTAACTATCAAATCAGACGTTTACGAAGCGTTTGTGAATCCGGAGGAGAGTTTTCGGGAAGGTCTGTTTTACACGCAAATTACTCAGAATTTACTCATATATTTACGCCAGTTTTATGAATGAGGCCCAGTGTGTAATAGACAGATATTTTTCACATAGCTATGAAGCGTTAAATATGGACGCGCACGCGGTTGCCATCCTGTATTAAAGCTTTAATCAGGATAAAACCATATATTAAAAGCTAACATTAGTATTTACAAATAACAGCGTATCTAAAAGTATGAGACAACAACAAACAAAAAAACATACCATTAATAGCCGTGTGCTTGCACAGGTTCTGCGCTTTCCTCTTCACTAATACTCTCTGCGTCTCATCGGGCTCAAATTGATAAGAAATATTGACGACGCCATTGTTTACAATACAACCGGAGCACTGAGGTGAGGGGCGTGACGTTTCTGCACATGCACTAGGCGGTTTAGCAAAACACAACACACTGGGCCAGCTAACCAGTCTGAGCCCATTGTATTTCTGAGGGAGGGGCTTCGTAAAACCGGAAATCATCTGCGCATTTATAGGAGAATGGACAGAGCAGTGTAGAATAAAGGTGAATTATGTGAAAAATAATGTGTTTGTTTTTGTTTGTTTGTTTTTTTTAAATGAAGCATTAACACATGTTAGCCATAAACACAATCAAGCCTAGAAAAAAAAAAAAAACAGTCAACCACCCCTTTAAATGGCTGGTTAGCATTGACTAGAGCAGCTTGCACCATGCTTTCAGAGTTCCTTTGAAACCTTCTACCTTCCCCAGCTTCACCTGTAGATCTGCTACAGGTTATTTTACATGCTATTTTTGGAGCAGCAGTATGTCTTAAATACTCACAGCACCATATAAGCATACATATTGGCAGTAGCAATTTCCTGTACTTTCTTTGCAGCAGCAATAATCTACAACAACAGCAATAACCAACAGCAGCAGCAATTCAGCAGCATAGCAGATCTATTCCACCAAGACCAAATACTTTAACATTGTCATATCCATTACCATGCTAAAATATTCCAAGAGTTGTTTAAATTCTTGACATTTAAACAAAAATGACATTTAAATTAAACAGCAAATATAGATAACTGTAATAAATTATAATAAATAATAAAATCTCACAATATTAATATTTTACTGCATTTTTGATCAAATAAATGCAGCCTTGGTGGGCATAAGAGACTTCTTTTAAAGACATTAAAAAAATCTTACCTACAAGTATATGTGCAACTAGTAATGGGCAAATCGTATGATAGAGCAAATGTCCAGCAAATAAACTACACTAAAATTTAGAGGAAGAGAGAAAGATGCATACACACACACACACACACACACACACACACAGAAGCTTTTAAACACTGAAAACTAACCTTTGTCCACCCCTGTTAGCTGCACTAACTGAGGTCTGGGCCAGTGTTAGTGAGGTTGTGGAAGGTAAAATGTGAGGGCTCAGTCCAGGACCTGAGAGAAGGCAGATTGTGCGCACTTCTTTATGGCTGGCTAACAGCCAGGAAAGAGGAAAAGAAAACTGAAAGGGAGAAATACACATATAAAATAAACATGTTTATGTATGTTGTATGTACATAACTGTTTGATTTTATAGTGATCTAATCGCTATTATGAAAACACTATATTTTATATTTTGTGGTCAAAGTAGAAAATAAAATGAATTATTAATGCTCTTAATATAAAAGTGCCTTTATTTCTTTATTTTAGCAAAATTATGATATTACATTATCCCTCATAATCCTTAAAACCACTTGTCTTCGATCCACATATACTGCAAATTAAAAATAATCTTAAAATATATAAATATGGTTTTAAAATAATCACCACTACTATGTCCTGACAGAAGAAAGATGGCATTTAATATATGATATGCAAAATATCATTATTTAATCATGAGATTTTCTCATGTCTTGACTGTTACCGAAAATAAATAGATGGAACTGAAAATCAGTTTGAAAGCGTCCTGTAGTTTCAGTTTATTCATTCTTTGAAGTGAATACTAGATTTGTCAGTTTTAAAGTGAATATTTGACTCATTATGAATCTGACAGTGTTGAGTGACAAGCAAGGAAAAACAGATTTTGTGAGAAAATGGAAGAGATACCTAAACATAAGTGAATATCGCAGACTTACCCAAAATAATACTTTCATACGTAATATTTTTCCAGTTGCCTTTTCCTCATTCATCAAGAAACCATGCACACCAACAACCCAAAACACAACAACTCGGCCATTTCAGCGGCGCTCATTATTGCACACCTTTTTCCTCTCTCACCCTTTTCTTTCAATAAACTTATTCTCTTCCATCCTCTAGGGATTTAAATCTTTCTTTCCCTCTCTGTTGTTTTCCTTCTCTCAGCTGCCCAAACAACAAGGCCCGAAAAAGATTGCAGTTCATTTCAAAGCGCAGTGGATGGAGGCCTCATTTACGCGCTCCTGGCAACTCAATCAGGCCAGCCAGCCCTGATGAGTGAGTGACTAGTTTCAGACTGCCAGTCAATATGTGTCTGCCGTGATAGAATGTCGGCATCTTCACCTCTCTCTCTTTCTCTATCTCTCCTTTTTCTCCTTGTCTAATCAATGTTATCAAAATGGAGGAAAAGGGAAAAGGAAAAACATTGAGATACACAATAACTATATCTCACTCTCAACTATATCACACCAACAATACAATCGCATTTACCTGATTCGCACTGTAAGTTATACACGTGAAGAAAAGGCATGTGAGATGGTGTTTCTGATTTGGTACTGTTTTATTTATAATTACTTTGAAAATGATATTTTGATTCAGTCAGATGTCAAATAGTTATAGGAATGGTTAACAGTTCTTATATTTCATAATATTTAAATATCACAATATTTACATCAAGTTAACAGTAGTCAGCTTAAAAGCATTTTGTTCTAAGACCCCTGTTTGTTTATTTGTTTGTTTGTTTTATTTGTTTTGCCACATTGCTGTATATTGGTTGCAGTGCATGGTTTAATTTCGGTGGACAATTTGTTAAAATTAATATTATATTACATTATATTATATTATATTTATTACATTATATTATAAAGCTGCTTCACTTTTTCCTAAGAAATAATAATAAAAGCAATATATGACAAACTACTACTAAAAGATTTTTATTTCAATAATTTCATTCATGAAGTTTTTTTCTTCATTATGACATATATACTGTATATATATATGTATATATATATATATGCTTAAAAATATCTAAAATAATGCTACTTTCAAGAAATTAAAAACACAACAATCATTAAAGAAATATTCAAGTAATTGTATACAAAATTTTCAGTTTTAAACAAATGACTAGATGTGTGGAGGGAAAGATACATGGCTGTTAGTAATTGATTTCATTCTTAAGTTGTTTCTTTTTTCTCGTATTTTCGTGCTGATACCTCAGTGTGTGTCTGTCTTATTAAAACACAGACTCTCTCTCTCTCATGGCCGACTGGGCTGGAGTGTCCCCAGTGTCCTCTATTACCCAGCGCCCCACTGAACATGCTCTGCAGTCTGCTGACCTCCTGCCCTGCCTGTCACCCTGATGGCTACTGTTATCCCAGGCTACTTATTTCACCAAAACGGCCTTTTGTTCCTCCTTGTATTGAAAACATCAAGCCAAGCCAATTACAGGCATAAACAGACCGGTCATTTCTAGAAAGGTGAGTTTGTTTGTGTGTGAGGGGGGAAGGGTGGTGTGTTGTTTTGATCTATCCAGTCCATCTAACTAATTGACGCAGAAAAAAAAAAAAAAGATTCAGGGAAAATTCTGTAAAAATTAATTGCGGCCCCTGATGACATTGTTTATTTGCACACACTGTCTGCATTGTTTTAGCAATAGACTCACTAAAGGAATGTTTGAAAATCCTTGCAAAGTGTCACGAATCGGGTCCATGCTATTCCGGACAATCACCACCAGAGGTCACTCACTCACCACATGGACTCTCACACCACTCAGCACACCGTACTGCATTTCCCACAATCCATTGCACTGACGACACGCACCTGATTCCACTGATCACCCAATCACACACACTATTTAAGCACTGGACATTCTCACATCATTGCCGAGTATTGTTAGCCCCGCTGCATTACAAAGCGTTCTTAGTCGTAGTCATAGTCTTGCCTTGTTTTTCTTGCCGTGGTCTTTCAATCTCTGCCTGTGTTTCCTGGATTTACCCCTTTGCCTTGCCGTTTGGACTGTGTTCGCTCCTCGTTTGGATTATTGCTCTCGTTTCTGGATTATCTCTCTGCCTTGCCTCTTTGGATACTGTTCGCCGATCGTCGACCCACTCTTGCTCTACGGGTTGCACTGTGTCTTGCCTCTGCCATACCTGTTTGCTGTCTCCCGACCCTGCCTGTATAACCATGTCTTATAATAAAGCTTTGCATATGGATCCGCACGTCTCACGTCTCGTCAGCCCCGTAACAGAATACTCGGCCACAAGAGGATCCAGCGGCTTTCCTAGTGAACAATGGCCAGGTATGGATATTGCAAGACTGTTATTAGCCCTCGAACAGGGCACACGTTCGCTCGAGGACTATATTCGGGAGTATTTGAACATTGCTTATTACTCTGATCTACCGGATTGTGTTTTAATAGACTTTTTCTGTGAGGGTGTTAATCAACCTCTGAAAGCTAAACTAATCCGTGAGGGTCCCCGTGCGTCACTCGCTCAGTTTATGGACTATGCTTTGCTGTGTGTGGGCTCTTCATTTACTGTGGGTGTCGCGGAGGAACGCGACACCGGGCCCAATTGTGCGGTCAAGCCAGAGTCTGCTCACGCCATGCCTGAGCCTCATCGCAAGATGGCCGCCATGCCTGAGCCTCATCGCAAGATGGCCGCCACGCCTGAGTCCCGGCCGCATAAATGGCCGCCATGCCTGAGCCTCATCGCAAAATGGCCGCCATGCCTGAGCCTCATCGCAAGATGGCTGCCACGCCTGAGTCCCCGGCCAAGATGGCCGCCACGCCTGTGCCTTGTCATGTCACAGCCTACGTCAACGAGCCTAGTCAAGTCACAACCCACGTCAAAGAACCAAGTCAAGTCACAACCCACGTCAAAGAACCAAGTCAAGTCACAACCCACGTCAAAGAACCAAGTCAAGTCACAGCCCACGTCAAAGAACCAAGTCAAGTCACAGCCCACGTCAAAGAACCAAATCACGTCACGCCAGTCAAGCCAGAGTCTGCTCACGTCACGCCAGTCAAGCCAGAGTCTGCTCACGTCAAGCCAGAGTCTGCTCACGTCAAGCCAGAGTCTGCTCACGTCAAGCCAGAGTCTGCTCACGTCAAGCCAGAGTCTGCTCACGCTGCCAGAGTTCACGCTGGGCCAGAGTCTGCTCACGTCACGCCAGAGTCTGCTCACGTCACGCCAGAGTCTGCTCACGTCACGCCAGAGTCTGCTCACGTCACGCCAGAGTCTGCTCACGTCACGCCAGAGTCTGCTCACGTCACGCCAGAGTCTGCTCACGTCACGCCAGTCAAGCCAGAGTCTGCTCACGTCACGCCAGTCAAGCCAGAGTCTGCTCACGTCAAGCCAGCCGCTTTCAGAGTCTGCCTGCCGTCACGCCAGCCGGGTTGCAGAGCCTGCTCACGTCACGCCAGTCAAGCCAGAGTCTGCTCACGTCAAGCCAGAGCCCGCTCACGTCAAGCCAGAGCCCGCTCACGTCAAGCCAGAGCCCGCTCACGTCAAGCCAGAGCCCGCTCACGTCAAGCCAGAGCCCGCTCACGTCAAGCCAGAGCCCGCTCACGTCAAGCCAGAGCCCGCTCACGTCAAGCCAGAGCCCGCTCACGTCAAGCCAGAGTCTGCTCACGTCAAGCCAGAGTCTGCTCACGTCACGCCAGTCAAGCCAGAGTCTGCTCACGTCAAGCCAGAGTCTGCTGACGTCACGCCAGAGTCTGCTGACGTCACGCCAGAGTCTGCTGACGTCAAGCCAGAGTCTGCTGACGTCAAGCCAGAGTCTGCTCACGTCAAGCCAGTCAAGCCAGAGTCTGCTCACGTCACGCCAGTCAAGCCAGAGTCTGCTGACGTCAAGCCAGAGTCTGCTGACGTCACGCCAGAGTCTGCTGACGTCAAGCCAGAGTCTGCTGACGTCAAGCCAGAGTCTGCTCACGCCATGACTGTCAGGCTAGAGGCACGTCACGCCTCAGCTCTTCAGCCAGGGCCTCGTCACGCCTCAGCTCTTCAGCCAGGGCCTCGTCACGCCTCCGCTGAGCTGCCAGATTTCGTCACCAGAGATTTAAGGTCAGTCCTTCGAGTTCCCTGTCTAATTGCCAGCATAATGGACCCACCATTGATATCAATGCGAGCAGCTGGCATTCCCAGGGCCTCAGCACTGGCAGTTACAGAGACTGTTCCCCTGACCTCAGTGCTCCCTGTAATGGCGGTCGCCATTGTGTGCGTGTGGGCTGTACACTGCACTCCTGAGACCTCTCCTGTCCACGAGGCTGTTCCTGGGGTCTCTTCTGTTCACAAGTCTGCTTCAGTGCCTCCAGAGGTGGCGGCTTCGGCTGCAGAACCTCCAGAGGAGGCAGCGTCCACTGCTGAACCACCAGAGGTGGCGGTTTTCGCTGCAGAACCTCCCGAGGTGGTGGCGCTCACTCATGAACTCACTGTCTGCTCTGTCACGGCCACGGAGGCCTGCCCTGTTACAGAGGCCTCTTCTGTTCACAAGTCTGCTCCAGTGCCTCCAGAGGTGGCGGCTTCCGCCGCAGAACCTCCAGAGGAGGAGGCGTCCACTGCAGAACCTCCTGAAGTGGTGGCGCTCACTCATGAACTCACTGTCTGCCTCGTCATGGCCACGGAGGTCGTTCCTGAACTCACTGCCTGCCCTGTCACGGAGGCCGTTCCTGAATTCACTGTCTGCCCTGTCACGGCCACGGAGGCCGTTCCTGAACTCACTGTCTGCCCTGTCACGGCCACGGAGGCCGTTCCTGAATTCACTGTCTGCCCTGTCACGGCCACGGAGGCCGTTCCTGAATTCACTGTCTGCCCTGTCACGGCCACGGAGGCCGTTCCTGAATTCACTGTCTGCCCTGTCACGGCCACGGAGGCCGTTCCTGAACTCACTGTCTGCCCTGTCACGGCTAAGGAAGCCGTCTGTGAACTCTCGCCCTGTCCTGTCACGGCTAAAGAGGCCGTCTGTGAGCTCTCGCCCTGTCCTGTCACGGCTAAAGAGGCCGTCTGTGAGCTCTCGCCCTGTCCTGTCACGGCTAAAGAGGCCGTCTGTGAGCTCTCGCCCTGTCCTGTCACGGCTAAAGAGGCCGTCTGTGAGCTCTCGCCCTGTCCTGTCACGGCTAAAGAGGCCGTTCCTGAACTCACTGTCTGCCCTGTCACGGCCACGGAGGCCGTTCCTGAACTCACTGTCTGTCCTGTCACGGCTAAAGAGGCCGTCTGTGAGCTCTCGCCCTGTCCTGTCACGGCTAAAGAGGCCGTCTGTGAACTCTGGCCCTGTCCTGTCACGGCTATAGCCGCGGCCCCTGAGACTATGAATGTTCTGCCTGCATTGTCTGTCTCTGCTCTCCCTGTGTTGTCTGTCTCTGTTTCCCCCAGATCTCAGACTCTGCCATGGTTTCCAGTCCCGTCTGCGCCGCCGTGGTGGTCTTCCGCTCAGGTCTGGTGGTCTTCTGCTCTGCCGTGGTGGTCCTCTGGTCCGGTCTGGTGGCCTTCTGCTCCGCTGTGGTGGCCTGTGTTCTCTGTTTCTGTTTCTCCCAGGTCCCAGTCCCTGCCATGGTTTCCTGCCCAGTCTGCCACTTGGGTTGGGTGGTCTTCTGCTCTGGTCTGGTGGTCCTCTGCTCCGCCGTGGTGGTCTTCCGCTCAAGTCTGGTGGTCATCTGCTCCGCCCTGGTGGGCTCTTGCTCTGTCCTGGTCTCCGGTTCCGCCTGGGTCTCCTGCTCTGCCGGTCCTGCCCCAGTCACTGGTCTTCCCACTTCCTCACGGACCTGGCCCTCCGCCTCTCCCCCTGTTCCGCCTCCGCTCCACCGCCCTCCTGGATTATAAGAGCGTCTGGAAGCCGCTCCTTGGGGGGGGGCTATGTCACGAATCGGGTCCATGCTATTCCGGACAATCACCACCAGAGGTCACTCACTCACCACATGGACTCTCACACCACTCAGCACACCGTACTGCATTTCCCACAATCCATTGCACTGACGACACGCACCTGATTCCACTGATCACCCAATCACACACACTATTTAAGCACTGGACATTCTCACATCATTGCCGAGTATTGTTAGCCCCGCTGCATTACAAAGCGTTCTTAGTCGTAGTCATAGTCTTGCCTTGTTTTTCTTGCCGTGTCTGACCCTGCCTTTGTTTCCTGGATTTACCCCTTTGCCTTGCCATTTGGACTGTGTTTGCACCTCGCTTGGATTATTGCTCTTGTTTATGGATTATCTCTCTGCCTAGCCCCTTTGGATACTGTACGCCGATCGCCGACCCTCGCTTGCTCCACGGATTGCTGTGTCTTACCTTTACCATACCTGTTTGCTGTTTTATGACCCTGCCTGTTCTGACCATGTTTACCAATAAAGCTCTGCATATGGATCCGCACGCCTCACGTCTTATCAGCCCCGTAACACAAAGACACTGAAAAATACACTATGAAAAACATATGACCAACTTACAAATTGTTTACAAATCCCTTTAGGTTCATAGAATATTGAATTATTGTAATTAATAGGTTGATTTCTCGTATTTAATAAGTGAGAGTAGGCTTAATGCCGTCAGATTAATTTAAATTCAAAACACCTTTATAATATTGTAACTAAAATGGTTAGTATGTACATATCTGCCTTTCAAGTTTTTAACATTTTTGAGAAGTGGTTAGTTTTAGGGAACACTGAAAAAATGGAGTAGAAACTATTTGTACTCATAAATTGCTAGAAAATTTTAAAATTAATTACAAAGAAAGTGCAAATAACACACTGAATTAAACACAAAGAATGAAATTGTATTTATTTTAAATGTATTCCAATAATATTTGCTCTTTTCATTTTTTTAAATATAAACATTTATAAAAGTGTATATAATATGTATTAATTAATATTTTATGTTTTTATAAAGCTGTAAATTTTTAAATATTTTTACATTTTAAATGCTGTCAATTTGTCTGTATATTCAGCAAAGCGTACTAATTAGATCACGCCGGTTAATCGGACCAATGGGTTTATAATTCATATTTTATTTAATCAATATTTTTATATAATATCATACATTCTGTTCTGAAACAAGCATAATTGGCATACCTTTGGAATAGTTTGCATTACTCTATACTAAAATGATTTCACATACTGTTATGACACCTTGGCGAGAGTGGCTGTACGTGTCCGCAGTGGAGAACGCTGTTGACTGCCTAATAAATCTGCTTTACCGCCCAAAGGTCAGCAGGAAGCATTACAGAGTCTCCGCAACGGCGGGATTCGTCTACAAAGCACATCTCCTCACTCCTTTTTCCAAGGATCACTGAAATTTATAAGTTGCTGAACAAGTACTAAAGGCCATTAAAAACGTAGCTGGAATTTATGTGAGGCAGAGGTGGAAATTATATAATTAGGGGGCTCAAATAATTTTTCAGTCGGATTCTTCTCACAGACCTTTAAGTTTAATTGGGTGCTAACGGCAGCTAGGAACCAATGATGACGACAGACACGGGAAATAAATCAGGGGGAAAAGTCAGAGGTCGCACTTATACATGAGCAAGACATATGTAATGAGGAGGAAGAGAGAACGAGGCTCTTCATGTTATTCTAGATACTTTTTAAGGTCTGTGTCTTTTAATTGCTTGAACCCTTTGTCACTTTGACCTCATCATGAATGTACAGACCCATTTAGTGTTATGTAAATACAGACTTTTCCTTTCCATCGCATCCTAACCGGGAACAAAATGACCATTGACACTGAAAGCAAAATTTTCAGCCAATGAGAACTGTGTGTGAGCATAAAGATGCATCCCAAGTGATGCACACATTGTGCACTTACACTATAATGTATTCTGCCATGTGGAACAATAGTATCATCTCAAACGAAACACTAAACATTTGTTTGTTACTACATGGAAGCATTTATCATTGTCCATTTGGACGGAAATTAAGTTTTAAATGAACCTGGCATGGAATAGAAACAAGAAAAATGGATACACTTTATGAACATATACCTTGTATTTTCATGGCTTCTGTTATGATTCTTCGGATGGTATCTTGAAGGATTTGTCTTATAATATCCAATGTTTCAAAACTTCTGCAATCAATCTCTTCCATTCCAGGTTTGATGTTTAAAAAAACATGAGCATGAGGATTTTAGTTCAATAAATTTCCGGTTTGGGGAGAGCTGCCCAACAAAAACGCTACAGAAATATTAACCATGCGAGTGATAAAATGCAGTGTTGCTCATCACTGCTGTGACTGGTTGAGACAGAAAGTTGGGCTGAATTCATATAGCACACTAACGTTTACCGTTTGCCAGATATGCAGCTAAAAGACAGATAGCTTTTAAAACAGATTCGCCTGTTGCTTTGCCGTGTCATGTCTGACAGACTGTTACCAAACTGGTTATCCATAACCAAAACAAACAGTCAAACTAATAAATAAACAAAGGCAAGATTCATCATTAAGAATACCCAAGAAAAAAAAAGTCCCTTCATGTCGATCAAAGTTTTTTAATCTCTACTAGGCAAAACGGGCTGGTGTTCAATCAATCAGCTCCAGATTCACTTTTCATTTATTTATTTATTTTGGGCCGGTCCTCTACAGCAGTCTGCTTTAATAATACTCCCATCAGCAGATGCATTCAGCGGAGATTTCCAATTTATTTCTAATCAAGCTTTATCTAATATTCTCTAGACAGGCAATTAAAATTTCAGAGTACACCGAAAAGCCATTGCTCACTTTTTATTTTCTCCCAGTGTTCATTTAGAGTGTTATTTCATTAAAAACGCTCTCGTTGATGAGTTTGGTGCTATTTGCCGGCACATTTAATTACTATATTCAGCATCCTCTCCTGTTGAGAACCCTATCAGACACTTTTGCCTTTCTCTCCATTTAAAATACCTTTACGAGACAGCGTCCAGGGTCAGAAATCTACTTTAATTACTCAGACACCAAAATATGAATCTTCACCACAGTCAGTTCCATCTTGTGCATCACTGTCCAGACCATGAATGTAATTCAAGAAATCTCTGGATGTGTGTAGAGTATCAGCTGTGATCTTCTCCCACTGCACAGTTTATCACTAACAGTACCTTCATTGAGGACTAGCTAATCCGATTATAGTTTATACTAGGTCCTACACTAACCTCAGTTTTTCCACTAAGATAGCATGCGACCAAAAGGGTGTAATTGGAAAGGCTGAATTTGTCATTAGAAGTTATAATGAGATTCTTCTAGTGAAACAAAGTTCAGCTACAGAAGCTACAAGCACCATAAACAAGCAGCAGTGTGTTCACAGAAATCAGTTTAGCTATGTTTTAGCATTAGCATTTTGTTTAAATGCCTGCTGCTTTTTGACAGTCACGTGACAGTAGCCTAGTCTTATGTAGCACGTTAACAGTTTCAAACACCCCCAAAATCAAAAAACCCCAAAAAAGGTGGTTATGGGCTATATGAAGGGTGTTTGAAAATGTTAACATGTTACATAAAACTAGGTCACTGTGACTGTCAGAAAGCAGCAGGCTTTTCAACAAAATGCTAATGCTAATACATAGCTAAATTGATTTCACCTCCATCATGAAGAGCTGAGAGGATGTGATGGTCCTCCTTGCCGGCAACAAATAGTTATCATACATCTTTGGATTCCAAAAATACTAGAGGAAATCCATAAGGGAAGAGAAACTGCATTCAACAAAACAACAACAAATCAGAAGCTAGATTCTTTAAAACAAACACTAAATCACTTACTACCTACCTCATTATTTTTGTCATTTCACATTGTTTTACATGTCAAAAACATTATGTTCTTTATGTTTAAAACATTTTAATGTTAAGTAATTCACCTTATACTTATTATGAACAACAGAGAGATTTACAAAGCTACTTAGCCTATTAGCACTGCTAATATGAAGCTAGCTACTGTGTCAGAGACACATTGAAATGACCTTTACATAATGCTTAAGATCTAGTAACACAGCCTCAATATCATCAACATGACGTGAGGAGGTCTGTGGAGACCTACTGCCTCTCAACAATCACAAAGTGAATACCATCTACTAATATACTATGATTGCGGTGTTGCTGTCATCCTAAAGAGGTGAGTCAGTCAAATTCCATTGAAACATTAAATTCAGTTACATTTAGATACAAGTCATGCTGTCTGCTGATATGTAGAAGCGACTGGTATTAACAACCTCTGTGATTAGTTTGCCAATAAACCACTCGCTTCTGTTCAAGCGAGGGGAGCGTACTACAGTTCTAATGTGGTATTGATTTGGACGTTTGGTTTAAAATGTGTGTATGATCAAATTGCTAATTAACCAGCATGATGCCAAAGCCCCATTAAAATAAATAAATAAATAAATAATCTTGATGTGTGGGGAAAAGAAACCCTTTTCTTGACAAAGTAGTAGTAGTAGCAGTAGTAAATAATAATAAAGCTACTAACATGCTACTGTATTAAAAAAATGAAGGTAACACTTTACAATAAGGTTTCATTTGTTAACATTAGTTAATGCATTAATTGACATGAACTAACAATGAACAAATATATTTTACAGCATTTATTAATCTTTGTTAATGTTAATGAAAATGTTTGTTCCAGTTAGTACACAGTACATTAACTAATGCTAACAGATACAGCTTTATATTTTAATAATGTATTAGTAAGTTTTGAACTTAATATTAACTAAGATTAATAAATTTTATATAAATATTGTTCATGTTAACTAATATAGTTAATGTTAACAAATGAAACCTTATTGTAAAGTGTTACCAAAACGAACACTAAATAAACCCGTAAATATGAAACATGTTCACTCTATTGCTTTCCACTGATATCATAAAAGACCGACTTGCTTATTAAGCAAAGATCACTTTAAGTAAGTTCTTAAAAAACAAACCAACAACACTGGACGTTTGTTTAATCAAAATTATGAATGAAATATTTTCATGATACTACTGTAATATATTAGGTATCGTTAGCTTATTACATGAAGAATTGCTGTGAGGAAAATAGAGGGCTAGTCAGCAGTGATATGACTACTTAAAATGAATACACTTCTGGTAGAGGTCCTTTATTTATTGTTCTTTATGTTGACTGATTTTGACTTATTTGTATGTACCCCAAAAAAATCAATGCATTCCTGTTATTGAAAGGGTCATTTTGCGTACTTCAGTGGGGGAGATTGTGTCCTCCCTCTTCCTACACCCCCTTTTTTTAACATCTCAGGTAGTGCCGGTTGGAGGGCAGCCTTTCCAGACTGTCTCCAGGCCCTTGGTGTTTAATCAGAGACTCTTTGATTTCATGCACTGCTTCACTTTCACTGCATCTGTCTTGCTTATGGCAAGACAGGGGTGAAAGCAGCCCGGAGCTTATGTGAAAATTGTGCCTGCGAGGGGAAGAGTACAATGCGTGCCAGGGGTACAAGATATTACAAGCAAAACACAGACTCACAAACGCTCATACACAAACACACACGCGCACATACACAAATCACGCCCTAAGTACTGCACGCTTCTCGCCTATTTAGGGCGACCGTGTCCAGCAGTGGATTTGAATATGCATGACTCTCCCAGAATCCCTTGCAGCGCAGCCTCTGTGCCTAGTGCGCGTTGGCCCACTCACAAAACTATGGAAAAACAAGCATCTCATTTGAATACTTTACTAGCATATCCTGTCATAGACGATAAATACTTAGCCATGAAAGGACATTATAATTTGGAAAACAGCAGGATGTAAAAAACAAAGTTATCATGATGCATACATTGTATTTGACATTTGGCTACACATCGCATTACAGTAGGTGTTTTTCGCCTCTATTGTACTCACGAAGAGTGCAAATACTTACTAAATGAGACTTGAATATGTTAAGATGCAAATTCTTAGCTTGGTTTGTTGTCAGGATTACTTTCAATACTTTGCTAAGTGTGTTTCAGATCATATCAATGAGAGCACAAGCTGTGTGAAAGCGGTCAACGCAGGGTTGAGCACAAAGTCAATCTTAGCCCATGGCAGTGCATTAGATATTACTTTCAGATCAGCAAATGTCTTTTTGCATTTGGCAACATTGAAATATCGTCAGAATAGCGCAGTTCAGTCTGTCCCTGCTCTCTCACATGACTTCTAGACAGCGTTTTAAAACCAAACAAGTGACCTGCCCTTGACTGCAATGAATATCAGTGTTTTTTTAACTCTCTAAATGTGTGTTTATATGCATAATCTTAAACAGATTATGCCTAATAAGCTCACAATGTGAACAAACCATTTACCAAGGAAAGGTCAAAATGGTTTAAGCAAAACCTGATCAGCACACTTAGATTTAGAGCCTGTTGTCTTGATTACTGGTTTTGGTAATTTTGGTTTGGTTTTGGTATTGGTTTTTATGAATTTATAGGGTAGTAGATCCAAAAAACTATTCACACAGATTTCCGTAATCGTTCTCAGTTAATCACACCTAACATTAAAAATGCACTTTTCTTTTATTGTCAGGTTTCTTAATCATTTTATAGGGCTGCCCATCAATTAAAAAAAATAAAAAATAATCACCCACATTTCTGTAATTGCAATTAATCTTGCCTTACATTTAACATAAAATAAAATAAATAAATAAAATAAATACATTTATTGTTACACTTAATTTCCAAATTAATAAATCAATGTGGAAACTATATACAGACAGTGTTTAAAATATTTGACATTTTACTAGTAAGGGTACTAAACAGTACTAAACACTTTATTTTAAAAATGTCCTTGTTACACTTTACATGTACTTACTATGATAATAACAATTAATCATGCATAATTACATGCAAGTAATCCTAAACAACCCTAATCCTAACCCTAACCATATAGTAAGTACATGTAGTTAATTAATATTATTTAGTACTTAAATGCATAATTACACTGTAACAAGGACACCTTAAAATAAAGTGTAACTGTACTAAGGTCAATATCACTGATACCAGTACCGATACTGATCCCTCTATCAAAAATGAGCATTCCCTTAAAATAATTTTAAAACTAGTTAAAGCATTTCTCTTTTTTTTCTATATTTGCCAATAATGCTGATAATGGAGTCTCAGGATATGAAGAAGGGGAAAAAAGCTCTACACTGTAATTGTTAGGAGTGTATTTTACGAAATTATTTGAATAGGCCTAGTTTTACAATCATTATATCCTGCCTGCCAATTACTGCGCTTCATTCATACAGCCTATGGGGCCATAAACTATACGTTAGGATCACCATGACAATTCATAGTACTATCACAAGAACACCAGGTCTCCAGGACAAAACAATGACACAACAGTCAGGGTGCTAATGTTTCCACAGATTGTGAAGCCCTCACGCCGAGAAGTCCAGCCAGGTCAGAAGATGCCTGCCAGAACCCGAAGAACAGCGCTATACAAGAGCGTCTATGTCTGAATTTCCAAAACGGTAGCAAGCTAGCACTCCCAGGCCATCTCCTGCAGTCCCCGTGCAGAAGTGGCTAATTAAATACTAAGGTAGGAATAAAATCTTAATGAGAAACACAAGCTCGCAGCAGAGTTTGGCAGCGGCCAGCCAGCTCTTATTAGGTGTTCTTGCCCATATGTGCTTGGGTGAAGTACCCATTAGTGCTGTCCCTAATGGAGCTCCCTCCATGTTAGCATTAGCCTGCTGCGACTAGTGCACCCGCAATTTTCCCCCCAAAACTTGGCAGCCGAGCACCAAGGAGAGCCCCGCGATGAAATTTCTTCGCCTCCGTAAATATTTTATGCAAATGAAAATTTAATTCTTTGCTTAGTTTAAGCAATTTCCCCCTGTAAGTAGTGTGTCTGCAAAGGAGATTACAACATTTGCTGGTTTGTTTATAATTTAATTTTTTGATGTCAGGGCTGGCGGAGGCTAGAGACGGAACACCTGTGAGTGTTTATAATGTCCCATCTCTCTCACAGCTGTTCCTTTTCAAAACACCTCGCCAGTGTAATAATTTCATAAAATTTCATGATTTACCATCTGCTAGGCCCCAGCTATAAGCACATGCAATAAGCATTTGTATGGCGCTAGGCCCAGAAAGGTACAATAACTGTATATTTTAACTTAATAGCTTTTCCGGGGCATGCAAATTTCCGCTCGGCAGATTACTGGGATGCTACGCCGCGCGACGGGCCAGCTTCCCTCGCCAGTGTTATTTTGTTTTCTCTCTATTCTCTCATGCTTTATCTGACGTCCACAAACACGAGCCCTCGTCCGTGCCGTATTTCAATGTGCGCTTGGCCCACGTCAAAATCGAGATATCAAACTCGAGAAGAAAGAGGGACAAGGTAGGAGGTGTGCGCAGATCATTTCCTTTTTAGCATATAATGTCTGTGCATTTGGGTAATTAAAATGATTACTACAACAATTAAAGCAAGTAATTAGAAACTAATTACACTGGCATTTTTTGTGATTACAGGAGCAGATGAAAATAGTGCTCAAAATTAAATTCATTGCATATTCATGGAAATGAAATTAAATAGTGCTGGGTGAATGCGATAATAGGGGCGGGAGGGGAGGGCGGGATTCGAGGGGTTTGTTCACTAGAACAGGCTGTTGCTAATGTTTCCAGCCGACATTTTGCTAAATCAGTGATAATCTTTTAATGGCCTTAAAAGGAGTTAATATTTGGAAGACAGTCAAAAGCATTGGGGGTGTATTTTTGTTCTCTCTCTCTCTCTCTCTCTCTCTCTCTCTCTCGCTCTCTCTGTTTTTATTCTATCAATTCACTCATTCTCTTACCCTCTCTCAGAATGATAAAACCTACCAGCTGTGGCACAATAGAAAACATTTAATCATTATCTAGTCAAATGGAGCTGGAGAAGAAGGGGCTTCCTTGCTATCTCTCTGTTTCTCCATGCACAGCTATGGATTAAATTAAAGAATTGCACTCATTTTTCCATCTCCCCCTCTCTCTTTTGCCTTTTCCATCCTCCTCTCTCTCTTTCTCTCTCTCTCGCGAGCACCTTCATGCCTTTGGCTGCTGCCATGATCATGTAATGAGATTCTTCAGATTAAATAGATTTCCTGTTAAACTCGGGGCTCAGCAGATAGGGTGTCAAGAATGAATGGTTATTAACATTTAAATATATCACAGAATAAGAAAGAGTGAGGGAAGCAGTGCAGGAAGATGAGAGGAATAGAAAGAGATACTAAGGAAGGACAGGAGTGGCAGCAAGAGGGGAAAAAAAACAATATGAATATTTCATTGTTGTTTGAGCGCTGTGGATTCTGTTTTGTCTGCCTTCCGCTACATATTCCTGCTAAAAAAAAACAAAAAAAAAACAATGGTGACACAAAACTAATTAGAGAGATGCAAGTGGGCTGTATTTAACTAAGGGCAATTAACGAGTCCCATTTATGTTGACCCACACCATTCACCTGTATGCCACACTCAAAAACATTCATGCATATATCACTGTATATACACACTTGTCCAAATGGACACAAACAAACACTTGGGGTGCCAAATATAGCTGAGGAAAACAAGTGACTTTTCTGTATATGCCATTTGAGATTTATGTAAACTATTGGTGGCAGGTGACAACTGACCACACTGGAAACAGAAACAAGTTTCTGCATATCTGCACCTATGAACTGTATGTGTATTAAAACAGACACAACTTGGCTGAATGCAATGCAATCAGATTATGGCAAACTGGCCAAAAAAAAAAAAAAAATGTTGTCATGTAAATAAATTAATTTTAATGTCATACTAAAGTGCCACACCATAATGGACATATCAACTTACATTTCTGTGACAAGAATTTCAAGACTCGGTTCAGCTCCAATTTTTTTTCAATGTAACTCCAAACCTGTATTTTTAATATTTATATATTATATGATGTTACATTAGTATTTAATTTCTATTACTATAAAATTATTATTATATTATTTTTGTTTTATTTACTTATTTATTTATTTTTAAAAAATATCTTCTTCTGTGTTCCACAGAAGAAATAAAGTCATACAGGTTAAAATTTTCATTTTTGCGTGAATAACTTTAATGTATTAATTTTAATTAATTAAAATGTTTAATATTTTGTGCTTGATTGATTGATTGATTGATTGATTGATTGATTGATTGATGACACTTGCAAAATTCAAATACTTAAAGTGTTCTTAGCTGTTTGGCTGTTAGATACAAGATAAACTGAGTCCTTTATGAAATTAATACAGAACGCAATTCTATTAATTAAAATTTGGGACTCTATTTTATATGGGAAGTGTGGCAACCCTAACAAGCACATGCACACAAACACACACTCACGTCTCCCCCTGTGCCTCTCTTTCTCATCGCTGTCTCTTCCTCTCTCTCTGCCGTAGATTATTACACAAGATTAATAATGTAAATTTCACTGCCTGGCTTGCCTGAGAAGACCATGCTTTCAGAAATGGATGGCCCCACCATCCATCACCTCGTTTTTTCCAACCCTGTCCTTTTTCATTTTTCACCATTCCTTTAGGAGGAAGAAAAAAAAAAAACGTTGGAGTGGTGGAGAAGAGACTAAAGTAAAGAGAGAGAGAAACACCTAACAGAGGATTGCACTTGAAGTGACTGCCCAATGTGACTGGACTGTCTGGCTAGAGGTTAGTGAGAGCTAGAGGCAATGTGTTAAAGAAAGGGATGACAGGCCAGAGGTCTGCAACCTTTTTCAGGGGGATAGAGGGTAGGAGAAAGAACCCTTGTTACGTGTTATATAAAAGTGAGTGCCACATTTTTAGCTTATCATATAGTAGCTTATTAGTGTATTTACATAATTTATGAGGCTTACATTGTAAATCCATTAAACTAATGATTTGTATCTGTGTTGTTTTGTCATTTGAACTGATTTACTGTTCCATATGTGTAAATTTGTACACTACCATTTTTTTAAAGAAATTAATAGTTTTATTTAGCAAGAATGCATTCTATTGATCAATAGTGACAGTGGATATATTTATAATGTTTCAAAAGATTTATATTACAAGCAAATATGAAAGCTTTCTATTCTTAAAATAATTCTATATATCACAGTTTTCACAAAAATATTAGGTTGCACAATTGTTTACACAACACAGTTATGTTAAATTATAATATTATACAATATTTACTGCATCAAGAAAATGCAGCTTTGGTGAGCAAAAGAGATTTCTTTGAAAAACACATTTCAAACAGTCGTGAACTTGCACATTTAAAAGTGTTTGAGAGCCTATGATACATTTAGCTAAACTTAAAGGTTGGTTAAAGCTAACTTCTCTTATTTAAAGTGATAATTCATTCAAAAAATTCCTTTCTTCACCCTCATGCCTTTCCAAACATGTATGACTTTCTTCTGTGGAACCCAAAAGTATCCAATGTATACAATCAAAGTAAAATGAAAGTGAACAAAAACTGATGAAACGTGCTTTAAATGTATTTTCTTTTGCGTTTCACAACAGCAGCACCCCTGCTGTAAAGTATAATGTTTTATCTAGTTAATATTTAGCGAAATGCAATGAAAATGAACCATCTCAACTGCACAAGGCCTGATAGCAGTTTTGTATCCATCTCAAGCTTTTACACAGGCAGAGGGGATGTCAAGAAGACACAAAATGCTAATAAATAAATATGAGTTTTATGTATAACCATCACGGCTGCGGTTAGCGGTTAGTCCTCTGTGTTTAGTGCTTCCTGCCCTTAAGCGGATATGTATGATAAAACATCGAGTGAATAAATAAACAGTGACAGGACGATATCTGGATTTCATATCGAACGTGAAAATCCGTGGAAAATTGTCACTCAACATATTCATATTGGAAGTCCTTTTATTCTCAGTCGGCTGAACAAATAATACCACAGATGGTACAAAACGGCGTGCCGATATTTCAAATGAAAGGCAGATTTTTCCATAAGCCAGCCATGTCCATGGGCAGACAGGTGTGCTATTTACATAACACTGAAGCCTTGGCGGAGATCGCCTTCTGTAAGTAAATGTCACCCATCCCGTCTCATTGGCGGATCCGGCAGCTACACCACTGACATCCATCAAAATTTAGCTTGCTCTAGCCGCTGATGTATCTGTCTCGATCAACACCAGCGCAGGGGTGCAAATAGCACCAGGGATGTTTGTTTCTGAAAGGGGCTTGGAAGGAGCTGAGTAAATGTTGTTTCTCATAGCCTCTCCTGTCAGTCCAGAGAGGGGGAGCTCTGCTGTCCTTCGCGGGTTTGGATATAAGTACACGTGGACGGATCATGTCTTTCAATGATACAGATACGCTGAACATGAAAGCTTGTATAGTCCGGACGATGATGTCAACCTGTCAGAGAAACTTCATATCCGTGAAAGCCGTTTAGCTGAAGGATACTGAGACATTTCAAAAGCTTGTCAGTTGGAACAACACTGTGCATTTTTGGGGTCAGTTCTATGGCCAGATCTTTTAGCATTAAATATTTTTTTCCCTGTCTATTAATTTATTTAAAAATACATATATATTTATTACTGTATGTATATATAGCAACATTTCAGTCCCATGGTCAGTCCCATGACCCATGATTTTTTTTATTTATTTATTTTTTTAAAAAGTTAGACATAATTTCACAATCAAAAATTTATTAATTTTAAAAAGTAAAAATTATACAGAAACAAACAAACAAACAAAAAATCTCAACTTGCACACACACATATATATAGAGAGAGAGAGAGAGAGAGAGAGAGAGAGAGAGAGAGCAACATTTCAGTCACATGTCCCATGATCTTCAAAAAAAAATCTAAAATTAAAAAAGGGAAAAAAATAAAAATAAAATAAAATGCAACAACCAGTCACTCTGGTGACTTTGTCGGAGCCTAACCTGAACACAAACTGCTTCACTGCTTACTGACGTCTGAGAAACCTTTGTCTGTAAACTCATGGTTTGTGCAGCCAACATGTAATTATATAAAAAAATAAAAAATAAAAAAAAACTATTATTTGTGAATGACATTTATGATATTTGCGATATTTATGATATTAATCAGTTGTTAATATCATTGTTAAAAAAAAAACAGCATTCTTCCGTCTTAGAAATGTTGCCAAGGTACGGAACATGCTACCTTTTTCTGATGCAGAAAAGCTAGATCATGCATTCATGACCTCTAGACTGGACTATTGTAATGCACTGCTAGGTGGTTGTCCTGCATCTTCAATAAACAAGCTACAGGTAGTCCAAAATGCAGCTGCTAGTGTCCTTACCATGTCAAGAAAATATTATCATTTTACCCCAATTTTACATTCTCTGCACAGTATGTGTGTATATATATATATATATATATATATATATATATATAAAATTATTGACCAAAATAAGTCATATAATGGAAGTAAAACTGCTTTACAAACGTGCACTGATCATCATGGCTCATGTGCCCTAACCGCTATGCCACAAATCCATCCCCCTAATTTGTGATTAAATCATGATTAAAACCAACCCACTGAGCTGATTCAATGCTGGCTGAACGAAAACAGATATGTTTGCAAAGCTCTCACCCTGAGGTATATCCATTCTGGCTCCAAAACTTGCTTCTTCGTGCCTTTTCCTTCCAGCTCTGCATTATTTAAATGACACGTTGGCTGAGAGTGGCTCTTTTGTCCCTGGAGTTTGAAGGCGAGCGGCTCATCGTTCATGCCTGTGATTTCTGTATGAGCTCCGTGAGTGGGGCAGCAGGTGTGGCAGCGGCTGGGCCCCGGGTGAGGCCTCTCTCCCCGGCTTCGCTTGCAGATCGGGCCCTGATGCCTAATGAGTAGGGTGTGTAGCGACTGGTCCTCTGTGAGGAGGGTTATAAAGCACTGTTGGCCTCCAGGATGGCAGAGTGCTCACTCCTCCATCGCCCCCTGGGCACCCGGAGAGAGTTGGAGATGGAATTTCGGATCTCTCATGGTCTCTTGTTAGCATAAGGCGCGCAACATGTGATGCAATAACCCGTTCACTTTGCTTATGCAAGAACCCTGCACTGCTGACGGTGCCGAACAGCTGAGGTCATTATCGAATCATAAACTAAATAATAACCTCTGAAATGATCTGCGGTGTAGTATGCGGGGGCTATAGGTAATGTGTTATGCTGATTAGTGATTTGTGATTATGAGTGAACAGGACCCTGATGTATTGTACTGAGAAATATTGAGCGTGTGTGTGCATGAAGCTTGACTGGCCCTGATCTCCTCCTAGCACTAAAAAGCTGTAGGAAAGAACAGATGGAGAGGCTAACCACGCAATTATCCTCAACTGCCCGATCATAACTGTTTGGGATGCGATGTGTTTTCATTATCTGTGCTGTAAACTACTGGGAAAAGCATATTCTTTCCTCGGATTCAAAGAAAAACTGTACACACAAACAACACACTGAAAGGGAGTGTTACAGTTAGAGTTAGTAATAATAAACACAACTACAACAGTACTACTACTGCTATTACAAATAATAGCAACAACTTAAAGAGTGAAATAAAATTACAAAATAAAATAATAGTTTTAATTGACAATCAAATTTGATTACCACAATAAATTTAAAATTTATCATGTTTTTGTCTTAAGTTTATGTTACAACACGCCATGGACATTAAAACCACTTATGGTCACACTTTATATTAGGTGGCCTTAGCTACTATGTACTTAGATCAAAAAAAGTACAATGCACTTAATGTTTTCATATTGCATTGCAAAACACTTCTGCTGCTATTGAGGTGGGATATGGGTAAGGTTAGGGGCAGGTTTGGTGGTATGGGTAGGTTTAAGAGTGGGTTAAGGTGTAAGGGATGGGTCAGCAGTGTAATTATATATGTGACCCTGGACCACAAAAGCAGTCTTAAGTCACTGGGGAATATTTGTAGCAATAGCCAAAAATACATTGTATGGGTCAAAATGATCCATTTTTCTTTTATACCAAAAATCATTAGGATATTAAGTAAAGATCATGTTCCATGAAGATATTTAGTAAATTTCCTACCGTAAATATATCAAAACTTAATTTTTGATTAGCAATATGCATAGCTAAGAACTTCATTTGGACAACTTTAAAGGCGATTTTCTCAATATTTTGATTTTTTTGCGCCCTCAGATTCCAGATTTTCAAATATTTGTATCCTAGCCAAATATTTTCCTATCCTAACAAATCATACATCAATAGAAAGATTATTTATTCAGCTTTCAGATAATGCATAAATCTCAATTTCGAAAAATTTACACTTATGACTGGTTTTGTGGTCCAGGGTCACATATGTAATTACAGAAATTAATTACGGATGTAATTACATATAGGTATTTTTAAAAATATAAGTACAATGTAAAAACATGTATTTACACAATAAGTGCATTGTATCAAATGATTAATTTAAATGTAAGTACATAGTAGTTAAGGCCACCTAATATAAAGTGGGACCCCACTTATTTATTATTATTATTATTATTATTATTATTATTATTATTTGTTTATCTTTGAATTTAATGGTATTAATGGACAAATAATATTTGAAATAATAAAAATATTTTTTGTACATTAAAAACATTTTAATTCAACATTAATAATAATAATAATAATAATTATTATTATTATTATTATTATTATTATTAGATTCATGTTTAACAAAAATTTGTCTTCAACTGGTGTTATAAAACACCCTAGTAAGTTGTACATATCAAAACCAAACATGTCATATTATTATTTTAATAGCAATTTTTTAGTTTTAATCATGAATTAAAATTGTTTTAATGCATAAATAAAATACATTTGACATTAAAATTTGTCATTTAACATGCCTGTGTCTTCAACTGGTGTCACAATTCACCCTATTAAGATATCAAAACCACTTCATTTCGCTTCAGATAAACATGGAAATATTATATCAAGGTTTGAAACAAATAGCACAAAGAGCCACTGATTTACAGATGCTGAAATGATGCATGTTAACCTGATGCGCCATATTGTAACAACACTTCCGTCATCTGTCCCCTCGTCTTGGTAACTGTAGTGTCTTCAGTGATCTTACATTTAAACACTATTCAAAGTTGAACCAAGTGTCTAAAGTTTGCAGTTGTGTGAATTCCTTTCATTTATCTATCCGACATCAATAGTTATCACATTTATTGTGCAAACATCTCCCGATTTTAGTGGTCAGTTATATAGAGAGACAATAAGAATGCAGACCAAGCACTCATAATATTTTGCCACCAATTACTATTGATTTTACTATCACTTAGCTGCAGGATGTTGTTTTATTACTAATATATTTAATGTGCAAATCAATAGGAACACTTGTTTGGCTCATTCTTAAGACACTAATAAAATCAAACATCTCAGGAGTGAAATGCTATCCGCTCAGCAGAGGGCCAGAGCAGATGTGTAATGCAATAGTTTAAAGAGATGCCATATCTCCTGGCCATCTCCAATGAAAGCGTCTGACAGGGCCTTTCCAAACACAGGGTTATTTCCCAGTGCAGTAGTTTTTAAATGAAGCCTCTCTTTTGGCAAACCGGCCCCATTAAGTTCACATCTCTGGATCAAATTGAAGCTGTCCAACTCATCAAACACAACAAACAATACTGTTTGCCCAGGTGCCATCTGTGCAGTGACTGAGCCCAGGCCAAAAAAAAAAAAAGCAGGCCTCTTGCTTGAGATTCAAGCATAATTTCCTCCGATATGCACTTAATGCTATGTTTATATTGTCTGGTGGATGGACACGGCGAGAGAGAGCGTTTTGAGATCGGCTAATGCCATGTAGTATCTCATTTTTCACCTGACAGCCCTGTATTGAACCAAGGATACACGATTCAAGCTTTTTAACGGCTGACACATTTGCTAAGGATTGTGGGTAAGTAGTGATAATCCAAGCTGTATAATACAACCGATCCTTTTTAGTTGTTGCTGGAGTTTTTTGCTCCAACTTTCACTAGCTTTAAAAGCATTTGGTAGCATCGGCGTGATAATTCATCATTAATGAACGCAGGCCTTAAAATAATTCTCCCTGAAAAACAGTAAAGAAAGAAGGGCAACATGACAACACACAGGCCTTCCAGAAGACATACTACCAGACAGAGCACAAAGACAACGGAAACAAAGTGTACCCAGTGTTTACGTAGGAAATTCGCGAAGATTTATTCACCGAGGGTGAGTTAGGGATATGAATCCACCCTCCATTTAAAGCAGTCTCTTATTCCCAGCAGCCCGGAGGGCTCTAAGCACGTCTAATTTCACCAACAGCTATAACTCTCCTGAAAACTACTGCTGCTTCTCCATGGTTAGATCAGTGTAATCTCCTCTCACATAAGGTAAAAATACACTTAAACTATATGAAGGACTCAGAGCTGTGCTGATGAGGGAACAGCAAAAGGTGAATTTTATTTGTCGATCCATAAGTGAAATCTATAAACATAATAAAGTGCTATGATCTGTTAACATTCAGACTGGTTTTATGGAATCACTATTTGCCTGTGTTAATCTATTTGAACTATTAATCAATTTTAATATATATAATATTTTAAATATTTCAATTTAATTATATATTTTATATTTTTTTATATTTTAAACTATTTTAAAAACCTTTTATTTTTTTAACAATTAATGTAGCAACAATGGTATTCCAAATTGGGGGCAGTAAGATATTTTATTTTATTTTATTTTATTTTATTTTATTTTATTTTATTTTATTTTATTTTATTTTGCTAGGAATGATGCATTAATTACTCAAAAGTGACAGTAAAGTCATTTATTTTAAAAAAAAAAATTCTAATTTTAATTTTCCAAATTTCCAGTGATTTCCTTTTGAACAAGTATGTATCACTGTTTCCACAGAAATATTAAGCAGCACAACTGTTTTTAACATTCATGAAGATAAGAAATGTTTCTTGAGCAGCAAATCATCATATTAGAATGATTTCTGAAGGATCACGTGACGCTGAAAACTGCTTTAAAACTGCTTAAAATTGCCATCACAGGAATAAATTACATTTTAAAATATATGTATTGAGAAAACTCTTATTTTGATATCATGGGGCCTTAAAAAGAAACACATATTTATAAGAAAGTTTTAGTTGACATTGATTTGCTGACTCTCCAAGTGCCAAAATCATGATGTTGATGTTGAATTACTAAAGAATAGATCGTGCTGTCTTGCCAAAACGAAGCCCTTTCCTCTTCACAGCTAAACAGCAGGTATTTACAGCATGACTTGGCAGAAATCAGGTCTGATCGCTTTTTGTGAACAGCTCTCTCTCTCTGGCCAGCCGGGGATTTCTTAAGCCCAAACAAAGAGTGTCAAATGTTGGTGCCATTACTGCCAAGCATAATGAAGCATGCGTCTTTTCAGGAGGGGGAAACGCTGAGTGACTGCGTGCAAGTAGGTCAGGTTGACGCCGTGTGGGCTTCAGACTGAGTGATGACTGCATGGCGTGATGGAGTAAGCCTTGGAAACAAAGCGAGCCGCGCTCTATTTATAATGCGTAATTGGTAATGTGATAAAGGCAGGGTTTGAGTACAGGCTACCTCGGGTCTGCATTCATGCATTCTGGCCAAGAAGAGCATTTTTCACAAAGCGTTCATGGCTTACTGAGTCTGTACAGCAGGTCCTGGCTCTGAGGTTGGGTGGCATGACGGTATAGACAGAGTAGCAACATAAATGTGTCAAAATATAGAGATGCTAATATACCTAAAAATCTCTGACACCATTCAGAAAACTTTCAGTGTCAACAGCTTTATTCATGTTAATGGGAGCGGTTTCATCAGTGTTTTATTTTTTCAATAAATAATATCCATTAGAAATTTAAATGTGGACGTTTAGAAAAATATTGGCTGTTTCTCAAATTTACTTATCAGAATTCCATAATTTACTAGAAAGTAGACTTTGAAACATTGTTTTATGATGTGCGTTCCGTTCATATTCAGTCAGAGAGTGATCCTGAGCTGCTTTGACCAACAAAGAAGAGAAATGTCACATTAGGACGCATGCCAGAAGAGCCAAAAAACACTTTGACACAAACTTAATGTTTCTTACAAAAATACAATGTAAAAAAGATTTTTCAACACTGTAAATAAAACAGATTATTGGATTAGATTTATACAAGAAAATACTATTTTATTCTCTCTACTTCAAAATGTAACACTTAATTCAATGTGTCACTTCCTTGTAATTATTTTTGAAATTTAGTAGCAGTTTCTGAATGAAAATTGTACGAAAAATGAACATTTAAAAAACTAGGTTATACTTACCAAGGACACTTTCATAAAATATGTGAATGAAAAATATATCTAAAAAAATGACTGATACCAATTATTTCAAGCTTTACTATTTTTCTTTATTCATATATATTATAACATTAATTATTGATTATACTGTATACAGTATATACATACATATTATAATTTATATACATGACTCTTCATCTTCCATAAACTACAATTTTCAATTTTCTTTACAATAAGACTACAAATTGACTACAATAACAAAGGCTAACAGCCTCCCTACATTCAGCCATACTGCAGCAGGGGTTGTGTGAGAATGTGGGGTAAGTGTGTGTGTGTGTGTGTGTGTGTGTGTGTGTGTGTGTGTGTGTGTGTGTGTGTGTTAGCCCTGGGGGTAAGTTCAGCAGGCAGCCTGTTAGTTCAGCTCAACCGGTGGACATGGCAACACAGGCAAGGTCGTGATGGCGATTATCAGTGTCCAAGGTCATGTGACCATGTGGGATTTGAAGAGAGGTAGCGAAAAGAAAACTGACATTGATCACGCTGAAGGTGGCCCTTTTTTCACAGAGGGAGAAATCAACAGATGGATAAATGGATTGTGGAATCATTCGTCGCATGGCTTTTTGTGTGAGGTGCAAACTACAATGTCATTAAGATCAGGCTACAGGCAAGACTCCCATAATGATGCTGCTTATGTACATTTTTGACACCAGCAACGTGAATAAATTTATACTGTGCCTTGCATTTGGAAACTTTATCCCATAAAGAAAAAAAATCATATATTTTCAAATACATTTACATATATATTTCTACAAATAGTTAAAAACAATTCTGAAGGATCATGTGACACTGAAGACTGGAGTAATGGATGCTGAAAATTCAGTTTGCCATCACAGGAATAAATTACATTTTAAAATACATTACTTAAAATATAATTAATAAAAAACTGTGATTTTAAATTGTAATAATATTTCTATTAATATTAATTATATATATATATATATATATATATATATATATATATATATATATATATACACTTTTTATTTATTTATTTATTTTTGAATGGGATTCATCAGGAAAAAACCTTCAAAGTGCCTCCAACCCACAAATATGTACTAGAACGTCTGCCATCAAGGTCAAAGTTCTGTCTCCTTTGAACTATATTCCTTAGTGATCAGGTGGTGAAGAAAAGTGCTTCAGCGTGTGGCACTGGGTGATGGGGGCTGGGCTGCAATGATCTAAAGTGAGATGGAGGAACATGTCCTAGTCAGGTTGAAGGGTGAAGTGAATTGGGTGGGTGATGGGGGACTGGCATATTGTAGGGGCGGGGGGCACTTTCCTTCTAGCCCCTGTGGGCACTGTAGCCATTAGTATTCCCTGGCGCGGCCGGAGTTCATACGGCTAATGGAGTCGCTACCTGGGGACATTAATTGTGCGTGACACCACTCGAGGGGCTTTTGTGCACTCGCTCTAATATCAGCACGCACCCCCCCGACAAAGCGCCGGGAAAGATTACAAACAAAGCCCAAATAACTGCCAACCTTACACTGCAGTTTGACAGAAGGGGGGCCTCAAGTTCACTCCTGACACCGACTGGCAAACCCCAGGGTGTGTAGCGACATCGGGTGATGGCGAATCTGTTTCCTCTGCTAGGAATAATAATAATAATAACACGTAGTGAGGGAATGTGTCTTCATCAAGAAGAGGAGGCCAAGGGATGATGTAAAGGCAAGGTTGCAAATGTGGACTAATGCTTAGAAACAATGGCTTACAGCAACTCTAACAATATGGAATATGTTTCAAACAATGCAAAATCTTATTACTAAACACATACTTTTATAATACATTAAGGTCCAAAAGTCCGAGTCCACTAGTGAAAGTGGTACTATTTTGCATTTTTATAGTTTAATAGAACATTTTTATTTACAAATGATATAATTATATAATTTGCTATGACTATTTTGCCTAAATTCCTAGCAACGCTAGCAACTTGAACTTAACAGTTTTGTGTGAAACCAGTTGATCATGTTTTCTAGCATGATTTGAGATGATCGAAAGAGATTCTTGTGCATCCGTGGAAGAACATCCTATACCATGTGTAAATTACTGATTAAAAATTTGGGGCCGACGGGATTTTTTAAAATCTTTTTGAAAGAAGTCTCTTAATGCCCACCAAGTCTGCATTTATTTGATTAAAAAGACCAATAAAACAGTAATACTGTGAAATATAATATCAGTTTCAAATAACTGTTTTCTATTTGAATATATTTTAAAATATAATTTATTTCTGTGATGGCAAAGCTGAATTTTCAGCAGTCTTTATTCCAGTCTTCAGTGTCACACGACCCTTCAGATTTGCTGCTCAAGAAACATTTATATTTATAACATTTTCCTTTATAAACACATTACCAATGTTGAACAAAGTTGTGCTGCTTAATATCTTTGTATCTTTAGTTATTCTATATCATAACATTTTTTTCTAAATTCTAAAAACATTTCCAGGTTTAAAAGAAAAAAAAAAATCATTTTTTTATTTATCTGACCTCAGACTTTTGGGCCTCACTGAACATAACATGCAGTAAAAGTGTATATACACAATTAATTTAACGCCAGAATATATAGGAGCACACTGGGTAATACTAGGGAAAATGGTGATTTAATTTGTTGAGAATAACAAGTGATCTTGCAAAACCCACAGGACATGAAATTAATGCGCTTGGAAATTATCATATTTCTCATTACACTGTCACCCGCCAAGCTTGTGGAGCTACCTGGTCCAGAAAAAGAAAAGAAAAAAAAGACTGCTGGAATATGAGAAAGGAATGGATTATTATGTTAAATTGGAATGGATTATTGTATATTATTGTCATCTTTTCTCCCTACATCCCTTGCAATAACTGCTGCCTTTTGCCATCATCATCTACTCAACTGAAAATGTATGTTGTAATAAACTTCTGAGCAAAATAAGTCCCACCAAAAAGTGTAACAGTGTGTGTGTGTGTGTGTGTGTGTATACACTCACCTGAGCTTATACAAAGAGTCCCACTGACTTCATTGTGTGTGTAAGTTGAGGGATACATAAGAAGCTTTTGAATAGAATATTTAATTTCTCTACACAAAACTTCAGACTTCTTATTACGCGATTCCAATCTAAGACTTTTAATAGGATCTTTGTCATCCAAGTTATTTGCCTTCATGGTCCCTGGTGTGATAGTAAATGCCAATCCGCTCATTCAAAGTTAGAAAATCATTACTGTCTTTTGTTACTGGATGTTCTAGCAAGCCACAATAAAGCCAGCCTCGTGTTAGGAGTGTCAAAACTATTCTCCAAAGATAATGTGAAAAAATGGCTTCAAAAGAGCCACTCAGAGAGATAATATGATAATTTGATTTCCTTGATAAGCACCATGGAAAAAGCCTCGCTCTGGCCTTTTTTTTTTTTTAAGAAGCAAAATCCATTACCTCTTCTTAATTCACCCTGGCATAAATTAAGTATTCTCACTGGCTATTAGCCTATCCATTAATACAGCCAGGGTCAAGACAATTGAAACCTAAAGTCAAGAAATATGGAGAAGTATTTCTCCAAAACGTTTCGTCTAATGGCTGCTGAGCGAGAGTCCAGGATCTTTTGCCATTAATTGTGAAATTATCTTTCTTTCCTTTTTCTTCTTATAAACAGGCAGGAGGAGATAAGAGGCACAGGGGCCGATAATCCTGTTGCGCGAAATGAATTTCCGTTCCACTTGTTTCTTTATGTTTCAGGCAATTTCTGCTGGGCGATAGATTGTTTCTGGAGATATGGGCTGTGAGAGTAGAGATGGGGAAATTTCTAAAGGCAAGTGTAAAATTAGTTTGGTACCAAAACTGCATCAAACTCGGAATAATTATAGAGTAGTGGAGCCACGGTTACATTTAAACTATTACAAAATTGCATTTCATTGTAATCAAAATGAATCCCCTTTGAACTGAAAACAGCTTTCAATATATTCCTGGCGGTGGGAGAAATCTGATTAATCGGATCCATCATCTATTTACTGATGCAGGGGGAATGAAACTAAAAAGCTCCATTAAAAACAGCTACATTACGTTTTAATGATAATTCTCATTTTCTGTACCAAAAAATACATTTTCAATAATCAGGACAAAAGGATTGATCGTCTACTATTACTAAGGGATATTGTGTGGAGAGGTTGCTGTGAGATGAAGATTGTTCACAGACGAGGGCTCCTGAATGTCTGCACAACAGATGAGGATGCCCACATAACTCGGATGTCCCCCAGAGCGCTAATGGTCAGAGGTGAGGCTTTATGGCTCTCGTACTCCAAAACACCTCAGGAGCACACATATATATTAGAAAAGATTCTTAATGCATTTATGTTATACAATAATCTTTAAAGAAGTAGTTCACCCAAAACTCATTTACTTACCCTCATGTAATTCCAAACCACTTTTCTTAGTACCTTAGAATCATAAAAGTGGTCTACTTGTTTGTCAAGTCTTCTGAAGCCATAGCTTTGTGTGATGAACAGACCAAAATGTATTTATTGACTCAGATCTTAAGAAACGAATATGTCCAGTGAATAAGAATGAATCATTCAGAAAGAGTTTTGATAGATGGATCGACTGATTCACTGAAAATATTTGACTGATTCATTCATACATTGAACAACGCTACTTCTTTAATGAAATCTCATGAAAGTGCCACTTAGAGCTGTGGTGCATATTCAGTTGATCAAAAGCCTTCATTTAGCATATAATGCTTAAGGCCCATTCAAAACAAGGATGATAACTATAACTATAAAGTCTTAATCATTCTATATTTATGAGAACAGCTAACACTAACGAAACATAGAAATGATATATTTGGAATCATTTTCAGAGCTATAATTTCTTGCTGATGAATGATAAAACATTAAGAGTCTATCAGAATTCAGCTAACCTTCAAGATATATTTGCAGAATATCATATCTTAAACATATCTGTAGAACATGCCTATAATAAGCAATATTATCATCCGTTGGTGTATATGCTAATATAATTTTGCATTATAGTGTGAACGAGCCTTTAATGTAGCATAAGGTTGCATCATATGGACCGCTTTTATAATTCTTTAATGGTGCATTTGTGTCCTTTCTGAAGCATGAAAGCTATTTATTGTACTTGCATGGAAAAGAGCAGTCAGCACATTATTTCAAATATCTCCATTCAGTTTGAAATGACACGGGGGTGAGTAAATGATGACAGAATTTTCATTTTTGGGTGAACTATCCCTATAACCCTTCAGTCAAGAACAACACTGACATTAACTGGGAGCAATACCGCCGGGAGGAAAAATACAGTATAATCACACACATAAACAAGTTCTGAGGAAATATTCCACAATATGAAACCAAAATGAGATTCAGAAGAATCGTATGTATTGTGAAGAGAGTGACAAGGTGAAAGGAAAATCAACATCAGTGTTTCTCACCTTCTGCTCTTCGACAGCAGGTGAGCTCATCTATAACGCATCAACGTATCTCCCCATACTGAAACCTCTGACATGGGACCTTAGCTTAGAGGAGATGAAATTAAGTGAAATAAAAATCATATTAAAAATTATTATCGCCTAACAGCCATTAGTCTAAAGTGTGCTGTCACCATTTGATGGATTTCTCACTTAGTTCAATGAATGTTCTAACGACATTGATAAAATCACTGCAAACCAAATACAGTTAACCCGCTCATGGAGGGCCACACATTGTGTCAACACCATAGAGAGAAGCCCCGCTAAAGGAAATACAGATCATTTTTTGTCTTGGAAAACCTCACCATATTCACCGTTCATCACTTTAGTACCATCAGAGACAAGGAAACTCAAAAAATACGTGCTTATAAACTGTAAATAATCTCAATAGACATTTGCGCAATCTGGAACCATTTCCCCACACAAAAATTTTGCATCAGATTCATGTTCGTTAACCACTGAACATACAAATTTGCATTTACCACTAAAAAGCTGGTTCGTTTGGAAGTTGCCTCAGAGTAAGCAGTGATTCATGCATCGTGACACTATTGATAATGGACAATGGACCTTCTCTGCTCACAAAATTTCTCAGCGGCACCTGTGGTGCTCATGAAACTACCCTTTACTCTCCGCTCAGCAGTGTAATGTGCTGGTGGGCCTGAATTTTTCCTCAGTATTCACTGACCACTTCACTATTTCATCTACCTCCGACTATTTTTCTACTTTGGGGAAAACACTTTCTATCACTGTCAGATAGAGCAGGGATAAAAACTCTCCAGCCCTGGATTAGCTGTCCACTTGCCTCCCTGCAGTCTCAGAACAATAAAACACAAGAGTACACTTCCCTACATGGGTCCTCCACATTTACTTAGAGCAGCTGAGATACGGCCGCTCACGAAAGCATTTGAGAACCTGATTTGAATATGAGCTCATTTTGATGAATCAGCTAATTGTTTTATTTCCAGTTCGAACTTTCTGGTGCTCGTTTATAAAGTGATGGGGAAAAAATAGAATCCTCAAAGAAATCTTCACATTACATTCTTCTCAGTGCTCGTTTGTGGATTTCAGATTGTCTGTGTCCCTCGTTGCAGCCGAGATGATCTGATTGTGAGGAAAAACAGACATATAAACCTTTCAGTCTGTTTAATTAAGACAGCTTAGCAGTGGCACTGGGTTGCTGAGTATTTAAGCTAATTACGGTATTAATTACAGCATGAATTAAATGACATAATTGCTTTTCAAAACAATGACTCTGATAGCTTAGGTAAGGTAAAGGGTTAATTTACTATGGAACCAAGCATGCATTATTTACGCACCCTGATGAATAATACATTTAAGAAGTAGGCTTATAAATTTCCCAACACAAAGCTAAAGCAAAGCAGAGAGCCCAAGCCAAGGCTGATTTGAATATATGTCTCAGATGAATATTGCTTGAGTTATGGTTGTGGCAGAGTGGAGGCCCTCATTTCATTTCTGTAGCTGTGTAAAAAACACACGAGAATTGAAACATTTCTCCCTGTACAAATGACCTCTTAATGTCAGCTATAGGATTAAAGAGGGAGAAAGAGGAATGTTTCAAATGGGTCCATACTGTTTTAATGAAAAAAAATTGATAATATTGTTAACTATGCTGCATTAGGGCTATAAATTTAATACTGCACGTTGCATCATTGCGCCAGTAGGTGGCGACAAGTGACTGTCCTTTTGAGTGAATCACTGTCTCATTCACTAAAAAGATTCATTCAAAACACTGATTGATTCATGAGTGGCTACCTTTATGAGTTGAAATATTAACTCAAACATCGATTCATTCATGAATTCCACTAGTTGCTCAGCGACACGAACCATTCTGTCCTGACTTGGTTTGGAGTTGTTTTCGTTGGCGCAGCAAAAGTGCACAAAGTAACGGCAGTGTTGTGTCTAAAATGTAAGTTAATATTATTTTGATATTTTTAATATTATTAGGATTACCTGCTGTTATATCCATCTTATCTTGCAACACGGAAGTAAGGTAGCCTACTTTGGATTAATTAATCGCTATAGGTAACAGTAAATGGTAAAATGATTTGCGCTAACAAACCAGTGTAGTTATGACTACTATAAAAATTAAAATGATAACAAAATACCAGTTTGCAAAATCAAGCAGCTTAACAGATTGGTTTTGTACAACAAAATCTGGAAGCGGCTGACACCGAAGCCTCTTAAAATAAGATGGATATAGGATTATAGTGATGTTATAGGCTAATATATTATGTCATAATAGTTATGTCAAAGTGAGCAAAAAGCTAGTTTAACTAGAACTGTTCCTGAATTAACACAAAACAGAACCTATTATTTGAAATTATGAAATAGGCTGATTTGGCTAGGAAAAAAAAAAAAAAAACTTCTAAACCAAAGAAAGAGCTGGTCAAGGTCATGTTTACTCTTAGTTCCTGAAAATAATAGCTTGTTTACACACAGAGCTTTTTTTTTTATTGCTGTGCATATTTCTGTACCGAGCAGTCAATCTTGTCTGGCAGTGCAAAGAAAAAAAATATTAAGCAGCATATTGATGATCAGTTGGGGAGCTGTAGCTCTTCAAATCATTGTTTCATTAAGAGTGAACGCTATTATACTGTACATCAAACTGAGCATGTTGTAGGAAGATGACTGAATTAGTGAAAACTAGGGGGCATAAATAATAATATTCCTCTCTGGAAGTGTGTGCATGTATATCCGAGAGGTGAAATGTAAAGAAAGACAGTAAAATAATGGATACGTTTGGCATCCAAGAAGAAAATAGAGGAGAAATGTTCTAGAAAGTCTTGTAATCATCAGCCTTTTCACTAAAGCCCTACCGTGATTTGTGTTTTTAAAAAGAGACATGGCAATAGGCAGCCGTGAGGTGCCATTGCCGCCCAGGCACCCATGTGATGGCACAACACTTTCATTTCCCCCAGCCTAGACATCAGAAGGGGAGAAGAAAAAAAAATTACATCTCAGTCTGACGAGTGACTAATCAAGGAGCTCGAAACGGTGCTGCAATAAATTACTCCGCCGTGAAATAAACCACACAAACAGACTGATGATAATAAATGTAAATTATTTCTCCGAAGAAATTTTCCCCGGTACATGAGTAATACCAACCATCAGGAAGGAGTCTTCCTTAACATTAATTACAGAAAATGACAAGTGAGCTGACAAGTAGGAAGGCTCATTATCTGCGAACATATTCACAACTTCGCAATTTGCCGCGAAGATGGACTCCAGCTAAATTAATCTCTTTTCTTTGCATGAGCCCCTTCTAATTTTCATGTTATTAACAGGTTTGCAGTATCACTCAGTGCTTGTCAGCCTAATCAGGTTTTTTCTTCCTCTTCGTCTTCCTCCACCGACGTTTGGGGGAAGACGCGGTGTCGCTTTGAAAAGGATCAGGTCCCTTAATGTGTTCTCCATCACGTGTCCCCCACTCCACAAGGATGCCTTTAATAAGGTTCCTTAATCATTCCTCTTTTTGCTCAACTTTTGGCCCGGTTGGCATTCATTATCACTGGCTTTTGTACCAGGTAGAGTCATTAAGGGGAAGGGAAGGATTATCAAGGGAATGTAGGGGGCTTTGCTTTACTATAATGGAGAGATGGGCACGCTGGCATGAGAGAAATCTTAGCCGCCATGCTAAGCGTCTTGGCTCCTGAGTTACACTGAAATGATAGAGCGTGAGGAAAATGTTGAAAACCTTTTTGTGTTTGATTAAACTTAATGAGGCTGAAAGAGAAATCCATTTGGAAAAAAAGATGCTAAATCATGTAGAGGTGGCGAATTGATTGTTCTGATTGGTATCACTATTCTCTTTGAGTTATTTAAACGATGAGTGTACAATCTTTATAGTCTCATAACAGTTTTACTGAAGTTTTCCATGCTCATTTACATGTTATTAAAAGGAGTAAGTCTCTGCAAAAATATCCACCGATTTTTGCAGAATGCCAGTACCCATCATCCCTTGCATGTTTGTTTATCAAATATTTTAATAAAGTTTTTAGAGCCTGCTCTCAGATCAGCCATGTCTAGATCCATTTAGGATGCATTTTAGGAAAATTATCTGTTTTTGGCTGCATGTTTTTTAAAGTGTTTTCAAATATTAAATATATGTGTGTATATGTATTTATTTTTTTTAATTGAATTTATTTTATTTTATTTATTTTGATGGAAGTTTGATGAAGTAACATTTGCAGATATAAACTTATTTGATTTTAACTGTAATTGCTTAATTTGTACATTTTTTAACTTTAATTAATCTGTAAATTGAGTATTTCACATATATCTTTGTCTTTCTCTGTACTCATACTAGTAGGAAACGTCAAACTTCATATCAAGATTGATGCGTCTAGACATTTGTAAATCTAAAGATTTCAATTTGTAAACTTGAATAATGACAACTGGAATAAATTAATTTAATATACAGCTCAGTAGTTGGAAGGTCTGTGATGAGGGCGGGACTGTAATCCTACTAAATTGTCAGTTATTGGCCAAACCCTACTACTTAGCATCTTGGGATTGATCTCCACCCTTAAGGGGCGTTCACACTGGCAACGATTTACAATGAAAAAACATGACCAAAAGTCATTTATTTTGAGACCATTGGCAATGCGACAAAGTTGAACAGAATTCATCTTTATGCAAAAGTCCATCAACACCTTTGGCAACTTTTAATGGGAGCACAGACATTAGAGCTCACGATACAGTTGGATACTGAACACCCACTAGCAACCAGTACAGCGACTTGGCGACCCCAGCAATTTAATCACTGTCAGTGTGAAAACCCCTTTAGTTTGTGGCCAGCATTCTTAAGCAACAGGATGGCACCACTCTAAACTAAACGAGCCGTACTGTACTCTTTTTGATAAGTATGACAATATTTGATGAATTTGCCACACTATCATTGTGCTGTAGAATATATATATTATATAATTTCATATATTTTATTATATTAAAAATATAACATTCAGAATATGTGTAAACGTAAAATATATTTAAAAAAAAATGTTTATAAGACAAACATTTGCTTTATTTCAAAATAACATCATCACTAACAAATAAGCTATTCACTGCTCAGCATGGTCCAGCTTCTATGTGAAGAAATATTTTACAGCTAATTTTATCATCATGTAAAGAAAGGCGATAAACAAAAGTCCTTTATTAACTCATAAATTTATGAGCTATGAAACATTTATATCAAGATGTAGTGTATTCAAGGACACATGACTGACTTCATCCACCTCTATGCGGATTCACCGTCGGCTCAGAAGCTGTCCATGTATCCATCTTCCCAGCCTTCCCATTTTCCAGAGCATCCCTATAACTCTTCCATCCTCCATTTGCTTATGCCTGGTCTCAGACAAATGCAATTGTAAGCGATGTTGTGAGTTTTGTTTTGCTGGAATTAATAAATCACGGCGGGAGTATGAAGTATCTGCACGTCTGAAATGTAATCCGCGCATTTGCCTGTATATCAAGGCCCTGTTTAATTCACAGGTAGCCTCATGATAGCTGATGCAGAAACGCAATATGTCATGCAAAATTAGTTCAGAGAGAATAAGTTTCAGGAGGGAACGCACAAGAAAAAAAAAAAGAAAAAGATGACAAGAGGGAGGTGGTACCAGCCACAGAGGTTTTATCTGCGCCCCTCTTCCACCCTCCCCTTAATTACATTTCACACACTGTAGTGCCACAATAGCCCTGTGTAACCTTTGGAGGCTGTGCCTTTTTAATAATGCAAAGTATACATTTTCATATCAGTTTTTTTTTTTTCCAGCACTCTCCCCATTTATTAATTTGCTGAACATAATAAAACAAAAGGAGGGAAGTAATGAGCTTCTTTGCTGAGGCAGGCAGAACACAATGCAAGCCGGTCTGCGTTCAGAGAATGAAAACATAGTGTTGTAAACCGTCTTAAAACAGAACGTCTCACCAGGGACGGGGGATGAACTTGCACATGAAAAAGCATGACTCTGAACTTAACCCTCTTAGTCTTTTTGGGCTTTCAGAGACTCCCAGACCATCTTGAAAAATATTGAAGTATTGATACTCTATAACTTTGTGTATTACATTTATACTTTCACTCAGACCTCCTTTTTTTTAAATCAAGAAGTTTTTTTTTGTATATGAAGAGGTCAGATGCAAAAGCCTCTAAGTGTTGTTAGTGCCATTTCCTTCTAAAATTAGCATTTTTCTGAGGACCCTATGATTATGTTCAGTTATTTCACTTTAATGGCAATGAAAAGAACCTATTCATTGCCATTAAAGTGAATTTACACATAGGAGCCTGATAAAAATGCTCATTTTAGAAGAAAAATTCAAATGGCACTTAGAAGCTTATGCATCTGAACTCTTCATATACAAAATTAAGTTTTGTGTTATTTACAAATATGTTCTCACAGCTCCTAGCTTCTCAATAGGCTTTGATTGATTCAGAGTTTAAGTGTTGCCCATGAGCTCTGTGCTACCTTTCACTGGGATGCAGCCATAAAAAGACATCTGTTGTTGAAGCGCAGAGGAGCCCGATGAGAGCGCACTTCCTTAATTAACCGGGCCTTCTCTAAAGCGCCACCAGAGAGGTGAGTGATCTTTGTAAGACACCGGCGATATTTAATATCTGATTAGAATCATCCTCACGATAAGATTTTACAATGAGCCACTTAAGAGTACAGTAAATGTGAAGCTCTTTAATGTGGATTATACTTTTTCATTTACCTAGATGGTGATTAATATGCTGTCAATGTTAACCTTGGCAAATGCCATGTGGTTTCTGCAAATTGTCTGCTCTTCTTTGCCCTTTGAAGTATTGAACTTTGCCATAGAAACTCTCTACTCTCATCCAGCCTAATCTCGTTCAGTCTATAAGCACTATTGGGTATTTCAGATATTTGTGACACAATATTATCAAAATGTATATGAAAATATCTCACATTAAAGCTAAAGTGGGTAATCTCTGCCCAAAGTTCAAACAGCTTTCCCAAAGTACAAGCCCTTTCAAACAGATAGGCCTTCTCCAAATTCATATTAAATATTATATTAGTAATAGTTTTTTTTTAACACCACAAAATAATTTTTTTTTAAGGAAGTGTTAGGGTTTCTACAAAAATATTAAGCAGCACAACTGCTTTCAAGATTAATAATAATTAGACATGTTTTTTTGATCACCAAATCAGATTATTTTAATGGATTATGAAGGATCATGTGACACTGAAGACTGGAGTTACACTTTAAAATATATTTTCAAATTCAAAAAAAAAAAAAAATCATTCAACTGCATGCTTAATGTATTACAAATAATAGGTTATAAGAAGTACAGTGCTATGCGTGTTACACATACACATGCACCATATTAACACAGTGTGATCTGTGAGGGCCCATAGGTTTTAAATGCCATAGGAAGTTGACCGGGTTGCTTCCTGTAAAGTATTGCAGTGAGCTGACATGTCCACAGGCACTCAGACACATCTGCCGCTGCACAAGGTGTCAGACAGAGACACACGGGTTGGTTGGTTTGTTACTGGTGAAAGTTCACGAATACCAAGCATCATGTTCAGGAACATGTTTACAGCATGGAATCTCATCACATTAGTCAGTAACTCTGAATCCTATAAGCAAAAATCACTGCAATTTCTTTTTTTAAATTTTGATGCCAAAGACCCCCAAATATGCAGCTGTCTTACAAATACATAAAGGAAGCTGTGTGCAAGAAAAAAAAAAAAAAGGTTCTAAAAGGGGGTTTTCACAGAAGAAGAATTTTGTATTCCCCAAAGTACCTTTCAGTAAAACATTCTTAAAGGAACAGTGTGAAGAGCCTTTTAATAATCTAAAGATTTATTTTTTCCACTATAAAGAACCTTTTGTGCAATGAATGAATGTTAAAAGTTCTTCATAGAACCACAGGCTACTATAATGAACCTTTATTTTTATGAGTTTAGTGGCCAGATTGAAAACCCCTGAATTAAAGTACACATAGATGCTAAAATACCTGATAGGTAACCACAAACACTCACAGTACTTATGAGTCTACATCAGTTGACTGTAATCCGAAAATTGTGAATTATTTCACTTTTAAGGTACTGTGAATTACATAAACTGATAATTTTCTTTAAATGTGATGTTATTGTCAAGTATTTCAGGTTTTGTGAAACGATGAGCAATGAAAACTGTTGTTCAAGATATATATTTCAGTTAAAAGTGATGGTAAATCTGTGCCGCTTTCTGCAAATAAAATATGCGGTTGACACAAATGAGCTGTGGCAGCTGCTACAAGGGCTTTTTAATTGAATGATTATTGTATTAAATAGTTGTTTTTAATGGAGCGTGTTCTTCCCCAATTACTTCCACTTAAAGGACCTGAACCCTTGGCAGGTCCACTAAACCACAGATCCAGAACCACATTGAGTGTGTGTGCACGCACATGTAGGGGGCCACAGCTGTCCCCCTGAGCCAAAAACCTTTGAATGCCCAAGAGTGTGTTTTTGTTTTTGTTTTGTGTGTGTGTGTGTGTGTGTGTAAAACTCGTTCATGTATGTGAGATGCCAACATACGAGGACAGCCCTTGCAGATGCAGTCTACAGCTATCGCTCCTAATCCCTGGCACCCAGCATCTGCTTCTTATCTCAATGGCTCATCCCTAATTGAATGAATAACCCTTCATAGCGCTCTGATCAGATAAGGGAATGTCTACGATAAGATAGTTATCATCATCTTAAACTCATGGAGAGAAATTGGGCCGAAGATGAAACTGTGATTAACATCCCATAATGATGTTTGCTTTTGACTGGAGTTCTTGGTTTGATCTTATTCTAGTGAGTATATGTTAGTCCATACGTCTCTGAAAGAAAGTGTCCTATGTTGTGTTAATGAATTGCAAGTCAAATGTGACTTAAAAGAAGATGAAAAAGATCACGTTCTAATATTCTTGATACCAATTTGAAGAAGGTCAAGTTTTAAATTGTACCATTTTTTGATTCAGCTTCTAGCATTTTTTCAGCAACTGTAAAGTGTTGAAATCAAGCAGTATAGTGTCTTGAACCTTTTTCTTCTTCTTCTTCTTCTTTTAACCACTTGCAGTCTTGACTTGACTTGGTGCCTTAGGTAAGATTTAAGATATGAGATGCATACATATTAGTATGTGTAGTTGTACAGTTTTCATTTAATATACAAGTGGACCTGGGTTCAAATTTCAATCTAAAATATAAATATTTTCAGAAAACTAATCAAAACTCCAACTTTACCACTTTTTTGCTGTATAGAAAAAAAAGGTTTATACAGAATATGTGTTGAGATGCATTTTTAATGAATCTATTTCCTGTGATATTTTCTTTCTGCTGTATGTATCAAAAATACAGTATTAAAATATGCAGTATATAGATATAGATATAGATATATATTACACTTCTTATTCTTAACTGTGTAAATTAAATATATATTTCTTCTCATTAAAGTTACAAAAGTGATTTAGTCAAGAGCAATGAGAGATTTTCTCTGTTTTGTTGCTTGATTAACATGACTGACAGACAGCAGGAATATTAGACTGCTGTCACTTTAAGAGCTGCCCAGATCCAATATACTGTTACATATGCGTTTTCTAGCATGCATTCCTCAGCTGTTTGCTCTCACTTAAGACCTACTGTGTTTTTGAGGATACTTGCAAAGACAGGCATTTTCAAATGTATTTAACCATTCAAGGCCTATAAAGTGGCAATAATAATGCCAAAGAGTATGGAATACCAAGAGGCGAAACTCTGATGCTTTTCGGGTAACAGCCGCTAGGTGGCGCTTCGGTAGCGCGGCCGCCATTTTGGGGTGAAAATTCCAACTGGACAACGTTACAGATATACAGAAATAGACAGAATAACAACGAAAGAGAGGTCAAAGTAGAATAAAAGAACGCAAGTTGGGCAATCCACTGCAAAAACTATCAGTGTGACAGTGAAAATCTTGCTTTTTATCGTTTTTCCAAAGACCCTGACAGGTAATAATACATAAAAGTGTATGGTTTTTTGAAGTGGGACATAGCGCTGTCTTATGCACCTGCTAACTTGAACTGTTTTTAGTCTAGTAGTAAACTTATATCCTTTTAGGAACTGCAGGTCCTATAGCCATAGATACCATAATAATGATTTATATGGATATGACACTATAGTTATAATGAGCGTATGCAACTTCACATTTGCAATTACTTACTGTCTATATTATTATTTACTATTACTATTAGAGTAGGTCTGAAATACATATTGTACGTTTTAATCTCCTGGAACACACTACAAACATGATCTAGATTAGAACATGATGCATTGCTGTGTCTGTCATAATTAAATAATTAAACAATTTTGTTGAAAGTGGCTGTACTTGTTTTGTTTTTGTTTTGTTTTTTACATAAAAACCTTTTTTGTTGTTGTTGTTTACTGTCTTCCTTTAACGAACATTAATATGAGACAATACTGCAAAAACAGTTTACTGTCAAGATTCCTGTTATGCATTTATTGTCCAACATTCCTAATTTTTATGTCATAAATTTAATGTCATATGTATTAATTCAGTGCTTATAATATTAACACTTATTTTCAACACATATTTTCAACCGAAACTGGTTTCTAGAAAGCAAAAAGTTTTGTAAAAAAAAAAAAAAAAGAAAGGGAAGACTTTAAAATAAAGTCTCTAAAATAAACTGTTAAAAGGATTTGATGATCACTAGTCTAGTGATTGTACATTATTGTTGTCATCGTTCAGGCTGTATTTCAGCTTTAATGTACAGTTTCTTTTAAACAAAGCAGCTGATATTTAACAAGGAAAATGTATGATATAACATAGATATGGGTAAGTAAAGTATATAAAAATACATATATACTTTAAATGTGTTATTGTAAGTTGGTCAAGCGCGACTGGCTGCTATTATTCTACGGCGTTTTTGTGTAGTTGTCAGTCCAAAATGGCGGCGGCACAGTCATGTCATGGGCGCAACTGTTGCTATGGAGCGTTCTATTGAGTTTCGCCTCTTGGGCTTCTATACTCTTTGATAATGCTCAGAAACAGAATCTCTGACAGTGTGCCCATATAATGAAATGAGTTCTCTTTCGCTGCTGATTGCGTTTCAGTGGCTTAAAGGGGGGGATACAATGCTGTTTCATGCATTCAGAGTTGTTTACACTGTTAAAGAGTTGGATTCTCATGCTAAGCATGGACAAAGTTTCAAAAAACAATTTGGACGTATAGCAGAGTATTTCTGTGCCAAAAATCTCACTTCCTGGTTCGTACAAATTTCGGAGAGTTTTTTTTTCCCGATCGTGGCTCTTGCTGACGTAAACGACGGTGGAACTCCTTATATGGGCATTTCTCCCGGAAGAACGCGCCCGTGCACGCATCGACCAGAGCTAGAGCGCGCCCATCATCGCGCTTGTTTCGGCAGCACTGCACGGGACTCGCTCAGGAAGAATGTCTCTGAAGAAGTGTGTTTTTGGTTGTGAGGGAAAGATAACCTTGTTCAGCTTTCCAAAAGAACCCAGCGTTACGTGAACAGTGGATACAGTTTGTTTTTCCGGGGCAGCAACGGAGTTTCTCAAGTGTGTTTGTTGACGAACGTTTTATAAATAAGGCCCAGTTCGACGCTGTATTCGCACATCGTTTGATACTGAAAGATGGAGCAGTCCCAGCTACAAAAGAACCCGGTCATGATTCAGAACTGCAGACGGTAAGTGAAACGGCTTCAAATGTCTGTGTTTTTTTTTTTTTTTTTTTTTTTTTTTTTTTTTTTTTTCATTTGTATGCCAAGGCACCAAGAAAAAGTACTGAAAATATCAACATTATGCACAAAGAGATGACATTACATGCAAAGCACCATTTCTAGATGTATGTAACAATAAGTAAATAATACAAAACAAAGCTCCAACAAAATATACCAAAAAGACCAAATAAATTAACCGTTTCAATAGCTTCAAGATTCTTGGAAGACGAAACAGCCTGGATATACTGTTGAACCTCCCCTCCAAAAACAACAAATAAAGGACTTTGATGAGTGAATCCACTGCGGCGAACACGAAACTCTGCAAGAAGCAACAACAGGCCAACAACAAAATATTCGCCAATTCTATCCCTTTGCATGCCAAAGAAGCCAAACAGCACATCCCTGAAAAGCAAGGAGAAACCCTGAAGCACACCGCGACCGACAACACTAGAGAACTCAATCCAAAATAGCTGCGCGTGAGGACAATCCCAGAAGACATGCACATCAGCCTCACCAGGGTCACCACAAAAAACACAGCCTGTATCTATATCCGATTTGAACCCTCCCAAAAACACCCCAGTTGGGCAAAATCTGTGCAACAATTTGAATGAGATGTCTCTAACCTTGTTAGTTATTATGTATTTCGAAGACAGAGTCCATACTTTTTTCCAGTCAATATGATCAGCAACATTCTTCCAATAGGGCTTACCACATATGGAGTTGTTACAAGCTCCTTTTGAAAAAGCGATCTAATCTTATAGTTGCGTGATGAAGGATGTGACAAAAAGCATAGTTTTCCTACTGGGATTTCAAATGGGTCTAAAGAAACAGCTAAAGTACTGGGTGATCTAACAAAGTCCCTTAAAAGCATGACAACTCCTTTAGGAATAGCGTCCATGACAATGGAGAATTCTTTGGGAGTTCAAATGTCTGTGTTTTGTTGGCGATCGGCGCAAGTGCTCGTCACTCTTTAGGTCCGCCCACACGGCGTGCCTCCATGAAGCTCGGCTTTTTTTTCCCGGAGAGAATCGTAAATCTGTATCTTTCTTTTTATAAATATGATAAAACTAAAGACTTTTTGGAAATATGAAGGATGCAGTACTACTCTATAGGTACTCAAGATTAACATGAGATTGGGTGAAACTGTGTGTGTTAGGTCCCCTTTAAAACCACTTGTTTTTAAAACACAATGCTTAAAAACGCGTGCAAACGATAATATTTCATGACCATTTCGTGACCCCGTAGCGCAAGTTAAATGTAATTGTGAGTTTAAATCTCACAATTCAGATTTTTCTTATGAGTTTATAAAACGCTGATTAATGAGATAAAAAGTAGAAATTACCATGGTGGAAATGACCCCAACAACTGCAAAATCTCAAACAATCTAAAGCTGGATCTGGAGTATTAGGAAACACAACTGCCATTTTCACTGTGATGCAACAAAAACCAACAACTGTTGCAATTTGATATTTAGTGCGTTTGTTTGGCCAGTGTGAATGTGTCGGTCTGTTAAGATACTCCTCAGGAGACTAGTCTTTCTAAACATACTTGACAGACACCCAAGAGACTCTTCTCCATCCATTCCCTCTCATCCACTCACTAAACCAGGAAACACTGATCCATAATGCCTCAAGAGTACAGCAGGTCCCCAGCACAGGTAGCCGTCTGCATGTGAGCGCATGGTTGAGGAGAGACCCCCTGCGCGAAATTAAATTCTCCAGTTGGATGGCTGGGCCGTCCTCATCCTCGCCCCCCGCTCTGCTCCGCCGAGCCGTCCCTTCATTATTCCCGCCGCCCGTAACTGAGTGAGCGCTTCACTCCGCGCCCATCTTGTCTGTTTAATGCCAGCTCAGCTGCTTCAGGGTAGACGACGGGCTTGTCAGTCTCCAGTGGAACACACTGTATTACCGTTCCTTCACTTCATTTATTCTTCTTTCACACTACACACACAGGATGTTGTCCCACTCCTTCCATTCCCCAGCTATACACTGCTGTTTTCATTTGCAAGTTTGATGAGTTGTGGTTGTCAGTTGTTGTTCTATATTTTGGCCTGACAATTTTTTCAGAATTGATTTTTAGACAATTACATGCTGCTAGAATAAATATTACTGATATAGTGTTTAAAAGTTTGTGTTTTGCCATATCTATCTATCTATCTATCTAGATAGATAGATAGATAGATAGATAGATATGAGCATATAAATAGAAATATGCATAAATATACAAATTAATAGACTAGTAATGTCTTTTTTTATTATTAAATTACACAATATATTGCACCACATCAATACCAAATATTGAATATTGGTTATTTGCCAATTTTATTTTATTATTGTTATTATTTCTCAGTTTTTTTCTCAGTATCGACTGAAATTTTATCACCCTAAATGTCATAAAACCTAAACCTGATAATTTTGTTGTCAGTGCTTGATGAGATTGCAGGGCAACTCAATTAAATGAATGTTATAATATGCAGACATACAGTACCTCACCTATAGATCAGCAAACATTGTGTCAGAACCCTGCAAATCAGAATGCAGCGAAAGATAGTGAAGAGGGACAGGAAATGATGCGAAGACGAAAAGGAAACATGATCAGGAGGTCACATCTTCGATTAGGTTTAAGCTTCTATTGTTGTTTGATTGTATCTCTGTCACCTGATTCTTGAGTGTCATCCTCTTGTAATAACTTCTTTTGTAAACATAAGCAGAGCTCCCAGGCTTTGAGATAAAGTCTCTCTGCATGAGAGGGCTGCATGATTGAGTGTTGTTGGGCTGGAGATGAAGACAGTCTGCCATTGTCGAAGCCACGGTTTACACTTGACCTCATGAGCATTTCGACCACATTACTATTCCACAGGAGCGTGGAGCCTGCCCTTTCTCTCTGCTCTTCCTGTTACCTGAGGCTCTGTGAAATGTAAATAAGTAAATCCACTCTTTCTGTGAGGATGCAGATAATACCCTGTTTCTGAATAATCACACGGGAGGCTTGCTGTGTTGAGTCTCACTCCGTTACGGTTTCTGCAGGTGAAGTCAAGCAAAAGGGTGCATGAGTGAGTCAGAGTAATGCCTTCAGTGGCTAGTGACCAATAAACAGATATTATGCACTGAGGAATGAGACAGTGACAATGAGATGAATTATAGCATGTGAATTTCTGAGAATGAAGTCTAGATTAGGCTACTATAAATGTTTATTTCTTTTGTGTTGTGTTAATTTTTTGTTTAGATTTTACTAGCAATTAACCACTGAGAAAATAAAAAGCTACTTTTGAAACAGGAGAAGCATGAGTTCTGATTGGTCCACATCCACACAGGATTTAATATAGATGCATCACCCATATTAGAAATATGGTCCTTGTTGGACCATTTCAGTAGGTGGCGACAATAGGGCTGCACGATTATGACAAAAATCATAATTGTCGATTATTCCCTTGAAATTGTAATTGCGATTATTATGATCATCACAATTTACATTGAATGATGTTTATACCATTGTTTGAAGCAACCGCATGCCATATTTTTAGATGAAAATAAACAAGCTGAAAACACTCTAACTGAAAAACTTCTATAGTATTAAGCCTCAAATGTGAACTAAACATTGGATTAGTTTCTTCTCCAAATAAAAAAATTAAAATATGCATGGTATTATAATGCTATACTAAAACTAAAATTAAAACAATGCAAAAACCCTTAAGATAACTTGTAGAAAGAAAAGAACACATCTTAAGCACACAGTATAACATAAATAGATTTTGAACAATTAATTGCTGCTTTGAACGATTACGTAATTGTTGCATCCGTAATTGTAATTGCGATTAGAAATTCGATTAATTGTGCAGCCCTAGGCTACAATGCTCCTAAAGAGTGAATCGGTAGTGACACCCCAGGTGGCATTGGCTCGTATAAAACATGAGCACAGATTGGCTAACAATTGTATGTACTAATGCAACAAAGAGCTGTGTTTCTAATCACTGGTACAGGGAGATGTCTAGGATTGGGTATCGTTTTGTTTTGTTTTTTTACGACACTGGTGCCAAATCGATACTTTTAAAATGGTACCAGTGCCTAAACGGATACTTTAAAAAATGAATAAATAAATAAAAACATACCAAAAATAGCATGGATTGGCCATAAGCGCTATAAACCCATTTAATGTCTGTTTCATTCATACTGGAAGCCAGAGGGTGCCCTCGTGCAGAAACTCCAGATGTGCATCACAGAATTAACAGAACTCATGACGCTCCAGGAAATCCCTAATATGGACAAAGGCATTCCTATCACTGTAACTCAGTAAACAGAAGATATAAACATGTTGAATAATAAAATAAAGACAATAAACACTCGACTGCGACAATGTATAGTTTATCTGTGTTATTCAAGCCATCTCTGGTATTTTCATAATAATTAAGTATATTTATAATCCATTGTTAATCAACATAGCCTTTTTACATTATAGAACATATGAGACCTGTGCTGGCAAAATGTTAATCAAACAATAAAATAAAAGAGGGAATCACTCGTTGCTCTTGACTGAACTGCTTTTGTAGTTTTAATAATCAATTTATTTGTAATGAACACAAGTGATTTTTACATTTTACTATTTGTATTTCTTGAATGCTTTTGTTTAGATGTAAAATGAAAAAAGTAATACACCATACACTTGTTTCTTTCTTATATTTCTCCTTTTTTTGTATTGGTTCTTATTTATAATAACAAAGAGAAAATAAAAAATAGCTATACTGTGATTATTAATCAAGTAATGATTATTAAGAAAAGAAGTGGGGGAAAAGATGCAATGTTGCTGGGTGATTTTGCTTTGGAACCTTCAGAAAACTTTAAATCAGTTTTTCCTCTAAGTTTACTTTGGTGACTCAGTCGACTTCAAACAGGTGTAGCACAGTCATTTTTTGATTCCAACAAATCATACATAATTTTGAAGGTATTTTAATAGAGAATGTAATAATAAAAATGACAAATTTTCAAAAATTTGCTCATTGTGACTCATTTTGCCAGCACAGGTCACATTTTCTGCCTCATTTTGTGACAAGCAGCTACGTCAGATCACAAAAGGAAGCATTTGACTGGTGTTGTGGAGTAAAAACGTTATAATTTCCTCTTTTTTTGGACCACAGGTTTAGAACCACTTCTCATTGCAAGTCATTACAAGGGAAGTTTAGCTTTAGGTATTTTAATACCTAAAGCTAAACTTTAGCTTAGCTTAGTTTTTTAGCTAAACGTGTTTAGCTTAGCTAGCTAACGGTAGGCTATCTGCTGCCGTCAGAGCAAGTATAATAATTACTGCATTCACGCGTCTCATTTCCAGAGTTGTGCTTTTAAGTCGAAATGTGAAAACAACATGGATGCTGATGATGCTTCTTAACATCTGTTTCATAGAACGGATGACAAATATCTCAGTCGTCCGCTTAGGCATTTAAGTGGCACCGAAATGAGGCACTGAAATCTGCGTTCTGATTCGGTTCAAGTACGTACCGGTTACATAAATACCAGTACCCAACTCTAGAGATGACTCTTTGCCATAATAGATGTTTTACCAGTGAATAATTCTTTTTTTATAGATCTATTAAAAGTGTAAAAGGGTTTTGTATTTTTCCCTGACTGCTGCCTTAGACGTCACAGCTCAAGGTATTGGACTGTGTGCTTTCTTGTGGTGCCTTAAGCCAGTCACAGTAAGGTGACGTGTCACTTCCTGGGGGCAGGTTCTGCCCAGGATTTCTAAATTGTCTAAAATAACCAGGTTTTGGCTGTTTGCGCTGCGCAGATCGATCATTGTATGAAATCAAAGTACCGCGAGAGCTATAGAGAGCAGAGCTCCTTGTGCTTTCGAATAGCTCTTGCGTTACTTTGATGTCGTACAATGATCGATCTGTGCAGCGCAAACAGACAAAACCTGATTATTTTAGGCAATTTAAATTCCTGGGCAAAACGTGTCGCCAGAGTGGCACGTTTGGTCACCTTAAGTCACAGTTATCATGACATAATTTTCCTGTGACTCCATAGTAATTATACTACGTTCAAGTACTCCTGTGAAGTACATTTTAGTTTAGAAATTGTTACAATGAACATTCAAATGATTGTGTTCAGAATAAAATGTTGTGGGCAATTTAATTTTTTCTCTCTTTTTTTCAACTTTCTGACAAGGTCAGGAAGATTTTTCGCAATAACAGAACATAGTGAAGAGCAAAGGATGCACCTTGTGGTATTTAATGGATACTTCAGCTGTGTGTTGTATTATTGTTGTCCTGCTACAGAGGATGATGGGAAATGTAGTTTGGTCACACATTTGTTTTGGTCGCTTTCTCATAAACCATCTAAATGAGTACAGTTTTGGTAAGTCTTTTTGTTATTCTTGATTGACAGTCTAGAAAAAGTGTAGAAATATAATTGTGCAACTTACAGTTATGATGATGGTTTTATGATATGACAATTTACCTCCATGATAATCTTTTAACTGCACACCAAATTTGTCATGATGGACAATATAATTTACATTTAAAAAATTCCTAGTACCATTTAAAAAGCTTGGGGTCAGTACAGGTTTTTTTCCCCCCTTTAAATTTAGTATTTTTTTCTTCCTTTAAATAAATGTGTACTTTTATTCAAGATGCATTAAATTAAATCATACTTTCCATTTCAAATAAATGCTGTTCTTTTGAAGCCTGAATGTAAAAAAAAAAAAAAAAAAAAAAAAGTAGGCATCATGGTTTCCGCAAAAATATTAAGTAGCACAACTGTTTTCAACATTTAACATATTAATATATATTACATATTTTACATGTATTTTGATATATACATTAAAATATATTACAATTAAGCAGACATTTAAAATTGTGTTAATATTTCATAATATTTACTGTTTTTTATCAAATAAATGTTATTTTGTTTAGCATAAGAGACTTCTTTCAAAAACATTAAAAAAATCTTACAGACCTCAAACTTTTGATCAGTATTGTATATATTTTCAGCTCTTCTGCAGGAAGGAGCTACAACCTCTTGTTTTCAAAGGAATGTTTCATTTGCAACAGCAGAGACGTTCAGGCTAATTGTCCATGTGTCGTGGTGAGACAGGCTCCCCAGGAGTGACAAACACACCTCTCCTGCATTCCCTTAATTGCCATCATAGATATGAGACATGAAGGAAGAAAATGGTTGAAAACACTGAGGAGATCAATAGGACACAATGCACCATGCATCCATATGTTTTGTTTAGGAAACATACGAATCCTATTGTGCACAATTCAGAATGAAATGAACCAGCCCTCCCACCCCACCACCACCAAAATAAAAAAAAAAGACGAAAGCTCAAGAAAAACGAGCATTCGTAGGTCGTTAAACACCTCACACCCCCACTCTCACACCCTCTGTGTAACCAAAAAGCTATTGATAGCAATGGAACAAAACGCTTTTCAATGTGACAATTGATTGCTTTTTGAGGCAGCTGCTGGTTGATTTCATAATTGGTATAATTTTTCACAAGTACATGAATGTCATGCGGCAGAAAGCCTCAGAATCACGGCCCTAATGCAGTGCCCTTTAGTTCAACCTAAAGATCAATAATGTATTAAAACCAAGTGTGTATTAAAATAATAGAGGACTATTGCCAGGCTTCAGACAAGAAAAATATGGAAGAGAAATGAGTTAACAAAAAGCCTGAGATGGAAGTCAAGCTCTGCGCACTGAGGAAAAGAAATAAATAGTGAACTTTTTGTTTAAAATCAAAACAGGTATGGCAAACCAGATAATGAAACAGGGTAAGGTGATTTTTGTTAGTAAATACATTTTATTCAGAGTAATGAAAGCTAAGTGTTAGCATTTTTGTTGCAAGGCTACTTCAAGCTCCCTATCTCTTGACAGGCAACTGTATGTGACAGAGAATCTGAGGCAGCTAAAAGCAAACCTGTGACTAAGTACCTGAGCGACATCCTGTTGTTTCGACTCAAGGCAATAAGCGCACTTGACGCATACATGACAAGCTAACATCAGCCAACTTCAGGACGAATCATCACACCGGACTCTTGGGAAGTGGACGGGATTTGATGCTGCTGTTGCAGCTGTTTGTGTGTATCTTGGAAAATAATGTGAACGACACTGGAAACTAAAAGAAAAAAAAAAAAACACTCAAACCTCACCACCGACATTTTTCAATATCCCCTATCTCTTCCTCTCCTGTTTTTTTGGTATCCCAATGCTTTGATGTGCTCCTGTGTCTTTTCAACAGTCAGCTCTGCATTTGATCCTAGTTTGATAACCTGACACATCTGATTCATTTTATTAAAGCGATACAATTCTTCTGAAAGGCCTTCAAAATCTCTCGACATCCAGAATCGGTGAGGGAGAATGATACGCACAATGCTACGTTCTAAGTTAAGCATATAAAAAAAGAAAAGAAACATCCTGCCAAGTGCCTCACAAGTGAAATTAATTTGTAAAGTTTCTTCACAGAGCCCCGAGACAGATGATTCCTTTTGAAAGTCATTATATTCCTGTGCTGTCTGGAGATTTTGTCAAAGAGAAGAGAAAATGGCATGATTTTTTTTTTATCTTTTCCTTTTCTTTCGTCTTACTTGTAGACATGTGCCTTTTTTGTCTGTGTTTCACATGAAACATAGCGAAAGTAAACAAATGATATTGTTTTAGCTCACAGCAGACAAAGACAAAATTTGTTCAATTTGATTATGAAAAATGGGAGTTCATTTAAGCTGCTCTTTATTATATTTTAAGTCATGCTGTGATATTTCCTCATGTTCTGTAAATACATTAACTAAAAAGGCACTTGAGTGCTTTAAAGCAGCCTTTACATCATACTGCATAATATGACAGACTTCTTTTTGCTTTTGCACGCACACACACACAAATTGTTAAAAAATAATTTAAGATGAAATGCTCACACACACACAGACTTCTTTCTATTTTTGCTTGTGATGCTTTAGATTTTATTTACTTAATTTTATTTACCTTTATTTACCCTTCCTCTTTTTACACACACACACACACACACACACACACAAATTATGATTAAAAAAACAAAATTAAGATAAAAAATTGGTAGCTCCATTATAACATTTTTAAAATGTAAAATTGTAAAATGTATGTATTGTAAAATTTAACTTCACATTTTATGTATGTGTGTATGTACATATAGAGATATAATGTATTACAGTATTAAGTGTTATAAATGTATGCGAATTTGTGTTAATGTAATATCTTTGTATAAAATATTCCTTAATTTTAAAATACCTGTAAACTTTTTAAATGTTATTTTAAAAATGAATTTAAACAATTGTAGTATCAAGCTGCAACATAACAAAATTGAAAAAAGTGAAGGGGGTCTGAAAACTTTCTGAATGCACTGTACATCCATATATTTACTTAAGCAACTTATGTAGACATTCTGCAAGCATTCAAAAAGAGAAACTGCCAACATGTAGATTAGCTTATTTACAGGAACTCGACTTGAACGTGTCGAGCCATCCCCATCATTTCCTGTCATTCTTTTCCTTTTTCCTTTTACATTGTTATGCTTCCATAATAAGTCACTGAGCTTGTTTACACTGATTCAAGAAAAGCCATGATATATATTTAGACATCCTGACAATATTTTAATTTAAATTCTGATGGAATATGCGAAATACACACTGAACTGCTTTGCATGGTTTGCTCAAGCCTGAAAACTCAGTCTTGACAGCCACTGAGAATGTGTTGGGCGTAAAGTATTCATGACCCACATAAGACCTGTGTGTTTGTGATTAAATGATTGTGTTACACCACAGCACTGATCAATCCTCTGATGCCCCTAGGGTTATTTCAGAGGCCAATCCAGTTCCTGTTGGAAAAGTTCAAAATAAATGTTCTGCAGTGGAAAGGTACAATAGAGCAGACTACATAGAGACCATAAATGCTCTTCTGACACTAAAATTAAAGAACAAGAAAAACGTGTGTGTGTGTGTGTGTGTGTGTGTGTGTGTGTGTGTGTGTGTGTGTGAGTGTGTGTGTTTGTGTTTGTGTTTGTGTGTAAAAGTCCTGAGCCAGGCAGTGATGCCTTTAGTTTACATGTTACTATTCATACATGAATTTTACTCTGCATATGACTACTTCCATTATTTGCGATGGATATGCATGTTAAGCTTCTCCAGAAACTCAGTATGCACTTTTTCACAGATATTTGGCATATTTGAAATTTCCAGTTTCCACTCACTGGACTATTTCCTGTTCTGCAACTTAAATATTTCACAACTTATTGAACCTTAGAACTGGCCAGGTTATTTTTACACAGTTGCACAGAAACAGAAAGAAATGCTGATGTCAAACACACCCTTAGGTGAACATGAAAACATGATGTGAGCAGCAGACTTTAGGACCCAGTCCACTGAGTCACCTAGTCGGGTTTCTCTTTTTTTTATTTAGCTACGTCTATAATGTCATACGTGCTGCTAGAAGCGTGTTCCGGTGAACAGAAGTGAAATTTGAAGGTGGCAGAGCATCATATTTTTAGTAAGTACCGTTTACATTTAGTTTATATCCCGGAAGCTTATTATGGCAATTAGAGGTTTTGGATAAACATGTTGCAGTGCCAAAATGACGTTAATTAGCCTCTCCAGAAGAAGATAAATATTTGCACAGATCTTAGGACCGAGTTTAAATGTCAGTTTGATGCAATGATGTTGAGTTGATGTACTAGCTAAGAATTTAAATCTGCACGTTATTGTCTATTAGTAATAATTGACATGAGTTGCACAAAAAGCCTCTAGGCACAAAAATGCTCTTAGATGTAGACACCGTGCATGAATAATGATAAAGTGGCTATTTATGAACTTAAATAACCTTGGATCACATTGTGGACTGCGCATGACCCTGTCCCGCATCCATCCAGCATCCCTACATACAAACGTAACAGGTGACTCGGAAGAATTAAGGAACGCTCTGACATTGTGAACAAGAAGCCAATATTTCAAACAATAGAGTTATACTAGGTTAATCGGATTAAAGACGAAATTATTAGAGGCTTGTTTTTCCAAAAAGGCGTCGAACCCGTAAAAGTGCGGATATTGTGCGTCTGACAGGACGTCAAAACAGTTGTAAGCGATGCGAAAGGGCATTTACAGTATAGCTACAATTTAAAATAGGGAGCTCAGATAGACTGAGTAGGGGATATTTTGAATGATCAGTATATGTGCTGACTTACTTTCCCCCAAATTTTCTATTTCCTTTTCTATTTCCTTCACAAAACTACCATAAACATGGCTTCCATTTTATTACCAAGTGCTATACTAGTTAGTTAACAGTAAAAGTGTGAAAACGTGGCATTAGCTATAACGGTAAATAAATAAGTAAAGTAAAGTAAACTAAATAAATAAAAACGAACTGTAAATATACAAAAATGTACAAAGACTTTCAAACATGTAGGCCTATCACTCATCAAGGGAATACAAACTAGAAAACGTTCTAATTTCACATACTTTATCATTATATTTAAGACGATCATAAAATGTGATAAAAAGCCATAACATTTTCTCTAAATTATCAGTCTGTTGTAGGTTGAGTCTCAGAAAGTCTCATAAAGCCTGTTTTGGGACCATTATGATTTTTTGCATGGTGACATTATTTTCATTATTGTGAAGCGCATCATTATGATTTTGGTGTGCAAATATAACCTGGGCATTTTATTAACCGCTTTGTGAGACCCATACAATTAAAACGTTTTATTATAGCAGCCGTTGTTGCCCTCCAACTCGAATGCCTTGTCATTTGACTAAATGTGATTCCTGAAGGCATCATAATTGACTTGCATACTACAACTTATATTCCCCTGAGAACAGGTGTGTGTCTCATCTCTCCAGAGCAGTAGAGCATCATGGGTGGAGTGGCACTGGATGACAGCAGTAGTGGAGTGAAGGCCCCTGATGGTGGCTGGGGTTGGGCTGTGCTTTTTGGTTGCTTCGTCATCACAGGTTTCTCCTATGCTTTTCCCAAGGCCGTCAGTGTTTTCTTCAAGGAGCTGATTAGAGAGTTTGAGGTGGGCTACAGTGACACAGCCTGGATCTCCTCCATCCTATTGGCTATGCTTTATGGCACTGGTATGTCTGAAATGTTAATGCTATTGTCCATGTAACAAATGTTGATGGGGTCTAAAACAGCAATGGAGTAATAATCCCTTTAATGTCTTCTAATTAGTTGAAAATGGATTCAGATATAGTATATACGTATAATTACTCTTCGCAGGGCCTTTATGCAGCATTTTAGTGAATCGATTTGGATGTCGTCCAGTGATGTTGGTGGGCGGCCTCTTTGCATCGTTGGGAATGGTCCTGGCTTCATTTGCCACAAGCATCATCCACATTTACTTGTGTACAGGAGTCATTACAGGTGCTTCAGCCATCATTTAGGCTACTCTTTTACTGAAGTATTGATATCTATCCAGGGACATGTAAACATCTCTATCTTCTGATTCCAGGACTTGGAATGGCTCTGAACTTCCAGCCTTCACTCATTATGTTGAATCGATATTTCAGTGAGAAGCGGCCGCTGGCTAACGGCCTGGCCGCAGCTGGGAGTCCAGTGGCTCTGTGCTGCCTATCCCCTTTGGGGCAGGTCCTTCAGTATGAATATGGCTGGAGAGGGGGCTTCCTCATCTTGGGAGGGATACTTCTGAACTGCTGTGCCTGTGGGGCTTTAATGAGGCCTTTGGTCCCGCCAAAGAAGCCAGAGACCTCTGGGATTGAAAACACACCAGATGACGGTAACAAGAAAGCAAAGCCCAAGCCCAAGCTGCTGGACTTCAGTGTTTTCAGAGACCCAGGCTTCATCATTTATACAGCTGCTGCCTCCATTATGGTGCTCGGTTTGTTTGTGCCTCCAGTGTTTGTAGTGAGCTATGCCAAAGAGTTGGGAAACGAAGACACGAAATCCGCCCTCCTGCTTACCATTCTGGGTTTCATTGACATTTTCGCACGGCCCACGTGCGGCATCATCGCAGGGCTCCAGTGGGTTCGCCCTCGCTGCGTCTACCTCTTCAGTTTCGCTCTCATATTCAATGGCACCACAGATCTGGTGGGCTCCCTGTCTAAAGACTACGCCTCTCTGGTGGTGTTCTGCATCTTCTTTGGCATCTCTTATGGCATGGTGGGAGCCTTGCAGTTCGAGGTTCTCATGGCTGTTGTGGGTACAGAGAAGTTCTCAAGCGCCATTGGTTTAGTTCTCCTTCTTGAAGCCATTGCTGTGCTGGTAGGGCCTCCATCTGCTGGTGAGTGTTTAAATTATGTTTTAAACTAAAAATGGCTGATATTGAAAGATAGTTTCCTCTCAAACTGAAGCAGACTGAGAAACATAGAATCTTATTTGTTACTTTATATTTGAATTTCGATTTTGAATGATTCAACTGGCCAAAAACATGAAAGAACATTACATAACTACTAGTAGGACAAGCACAGTAATGCATAACACTCGATGCAAATGTTCTGGTACAAATGTCATTCACATAAACTGACAAAACATTATTGTAAGTAACTGAATGTGTTAATCCAGTAATTTTAACAATTATTTTAATCTTTTGACAGCCTATTTTTTCAAGTCATAATTTAAAAATAAATGAATTAATCAATCGATAAATATGCACTACAATTCAGTAGTCAATAGGGTCAGTAATATGTTGTATTTTAGAAGAAATACTTTTATTGGGTATGGATACATTAAATTGATTAAAAGTGTCAGCAAAGACATTATGTTACCAAAAAAAATTCTCTTTCAAATAAATGGTGTTCTTTTCAACCTTTTATTCATCAAAGAATCCTGAAAAAGCTGAAGCACTGAATAAATTTGTCTGAAACAGTCCACAATTCAGTGAATAAGCCCAGCTGAATATTTATACAGCAAAGACCTTGTGTGTAAATAACAGGGCTGAGGTGTCAAAAAAGCAGGCACACAATTTGAATAGATAATGTTATAATATTATAATCTCAGCGACCCTACTGGCACAGATAAAAACATCAGGGAGAGATGTGTTCTGGTGTGAAGATACTGCCTGCCTAACTAATGCTCTCCAGAGCAGTGCTTTAATTAAGTCTCTATAGGTTCCAGTCTAGCTGATTAAAATAAGCACTTGTGGAGGCTGTCCTTACACAAAGCCTTCTACCACAAACTGTTTCTTCCCCCCTTTTCTCAGGACCAAGGGTTAAGAAGTACCGCTGTTGGGTAGACATTGAAAAATCACAGAGATTTTCACGGAGGGGTGAGACGGTGCTGTTTCTTTGAATATAATCACATTTAAAGGTACTTTGGATATCCTGCGTCTTATTGGACACCCTGGGAAATTACAGCTTACCAGTGTGGTGGGATTGGTCATTGTGCGAAAACCCACCGGACTTAAATTACAACACTGGTGCTTGTGCAATTGCCCGGCTATTGTTGGTGTGAAAAAGATGACACATTTGTTAAGCTTCATTGAGCAGAGGGATTACTTATATCGAAGCTTTCTTTGAAAAGGAGAATTCAACACACACACACTTTACATACCGCATTTCCTCGCTTCCTTAAGGCATCACAGGGCATTTTTTTGCACGTGCATGAGCTTTGCCTGTGAAATAAATTGTGACAGTAACTCAATATGAAGTGAAATAGCTGAGAAAGCCCTGAGTTCACTTGCGCTGACAGTGCTGTTTAATTCCATCTCGTGCCGGCCCTGACATTTCTGCTGCCACTAAATATTAAACATGTATACCCCTTTCATTTGCATCCGGTAATGAGTATGAAGACAGCATCCAACTGGTCAAGCCTATGCTATCACACTGGCTCCCATCAAGTCACGTGCCACAGAGATAGAGAGAAAGCGAGAGAGAGAGAGACAGAGATTTTTTTCCATGACCTCTGGGTTGACATTTTGCCTGGTTTTGCACACGTCTCCCCTAAAGCTTGAAGACACACACCGCTCTGTGCCCAAAACCCCTTCCTCTGGTGTTTTGGAACAGCAGTATGTATGCCAGGAGAGATAGAGTTAAACGCATTTGCTCCAAATGCCAGCCGATCTTGATAATGCTATATATATTCATGATCTGGCAGCCATGAAAGAGCAGAAGCTAAAATACGCTTAGTAATTCCTCGTGTTTGCATCAGTTCTGGGGCTATCAATCTGCAGATAAAATTTCATATATTAGCAGTTATGCAGAGGAGCATCTGAGGTCATGACTGAAACAGTCTGGCATTAATGCTGGTTGTTATGAAAGTGATCAAATATGTATGATATCATGTGCGGTTTGGGAATTACATTTAAAATAGTGAATAATGGAAATGCTGCTTCAGAAAAAGGCTGAATGCAATATGTATCTGAGTCTCTGATGATCAGCAAGTTTTTTTTTTTTTTTTGAACAGAAAAAAAAATGTAAAAATAGCACCACATATACGGTAAAAAAAATAACATTTAAAAAGTTTACAGGTATTTTAAAAATTACAGGTCATTTTGCTGTAAGATATTACATTAACACAAATTCGCATACATTTATAATACTTTAATACTGTAATACATTATATCTCTATATGTACATACACACATACATAAAATATGAAATTAAAACATTATACAATTTTACATTTTAAAAATGTTATAATGGAGCTACCAATATTTTACCTTAATTTTTTTTTTTTTTAATCATAACTTTGTGTGTGTGTGTGTGTGTGTGTGTGTAAAAAGAGGTGAAGGTAAATAAAGGTAAATAAAATTAAGTAAATAAAATCTAAAGCATCACAAGCAAAAATAGAAAGAAGTCTGTGTGTGTGTGGAGTATTTCATCTTAAATTATTTTTTAACAATTTGTGTGTGTGTGTGTGCGTGCAAAAATAGAAAGAAGTCTGTCATATTATGCAGTATGATTTGCTAAATGCTGCTTTAAAGCACTCGAGTGCCTTTTTAGTTAATGTATTTACAGAACACGAGGAAATATCACAGCATGACTTAGAAAATAATAAAGAGCAGTTTAAATGAACTCCCATTTTTCATAATCAAATTTAACAAATTTTGTCTTTGTCTGCTGTGAGCTAAAACAATATCATTTGTTTACTTTTGCTACGTTTCATGTGAAACACACACAAAAAAGGCACATGTCTACAAGAAAGACTAAAGAAAAGGAAAAGATAAAAAAAGCCTAAAAATCATGCCATTTTCTCTTCTCTTTGACAAAATCTCCAGACAGCACAGGAATATAATGACTTTCAAAAGGAATCATCTGTCTCAGGGCTCTGTGAAGAAACTTTACAAATTAATTTCACTTGTGAGGCACATGGCAGGATGTTTCTTTTCTTTTTTTATATGCTTAACTTAGAACGTAGCATTGTGCGTATCATTCTCCCTCACCGACGCTGGATGTCGAGAGATTTTGAAGACCTTTCAGAAGAATTGTATCGCTTTAATAAAATGAATCAGATGTGTCAGGTTATCAAACTATGATCAAATGCAGAGCTGACTGTTGAAAAGACACAGGAGCACATCAAAGCATTGGGATACCGAAAAACCAGAAGAGGAAGAGATAGGGGATATTGAAAAGTGTCGGTGGTGAGGTTCGAGTGGGGGGGGGGGGGTATTTCT